>JANIIA010000008.1:13568161-13589417 GCA_027478495.1 Erythroxylum alaternifolium | reverse complement strand
CAAAAGTCCACTTTACCCTTCCTTATAAGCTTAGGCTCTTTTGGTACTTAAGTTATATGCCAAAAATGCCCTCAATTCATTCTTATGCATTTAGTCCATAAACTATTATGCTTAATTTAACGAAAAAAATTTTCAGGGGCCAACAGAGACCTTTAGCCCAGTAGCAATGCTTAAATCCATTAGGATACTCCTAGCCATTGTCGCTCATTATGATTATGAGATATGGCAAATGGATGTGAAGACAACTTTCCTAAATGGAGATCTAGCCGAGGATGTGTATATGACACAACTAGAGGGCTTCATCTCCTATGATGGTGAAAAGGTATGCAAGCTTCAGAAATCCATTTATGGATTGAAACAAGCATCCAGGGGTTAGAACATCCACTTTGATGATGTAATCAAAGAGTTTGGTTTCTCACAAAATCCAGATGAACCCTATGTGTATAAGAAGGTTAGCGGGAGTGCAATCATATTCCTTGTGCTATATGTAGATGACATATTATCAATAGGAAACAAGGTCTTTATTCTACAATTTGTGAAGATTTGGTTGTCTGAACAATTTGCCATGAAAGATCTCGGTAAAGCAGCTTATATCCTTGGGATAAAGATCTATAAAGATAAATAAAAAAGGTTGCTTGGTCTTTCACAATCAACGTGCATAGATAAGATACTAAAGAGGTTTAGCATGGAGCAGTCCAAGAGAGGGTATCTTCCTATGACTTATGGGATATCACTCTCGAAATCTATGTGTCCTAAGACACAAGATAAGAGGACACGCATGAATATGATCCCATATACATCTACAGTAGGATCTATCATGTATGCTATGCTATGTACAAGACCCGATGTATCATATGCTCTAAGTGTTATGAGTAGATACCAATCGGATCTTGGTGAGGGTCATTGGGTAGCTGTCAAGAACATCCTAAAGTACTTGACGAAGTATGTTTTCTTAATATATGGAGATGTAAATCTAAAAGTTAGTGAGTATACAGATGCTAGTTTTCAATCTGATAAGGATGATTCCAAATCCCAATCAGGTTATATATTCACACTGAACGGTGGGGCAGTCAGTTGGAAGAGTTCCAAATAAGAGACGACTGCCGATTCAACAACTGAGGCAGAGTACATTGCAGCTTTAAATGTAGCAAAGGAAGCGGTTTGGATCAAGAAGTTCATTATTGAACTTGGTGTGGTTCCTAGAAGTGATGGACCCATATAGTTGTATTGTGACAACAATGGGGCTATTGTGCAGGCAAAGGAACCAAGGTCTCATCAACGGTCCAAGCACGTACTCTACAGATATCATTTGATCAGGGAGATCATTGATCGGGGTGATGTACAGATAGAGAGAATTCCCACTGAGCAAAATATTGCTGATTCGTTGACAAAGCCATTACCATAAAATAGATTTGATTCTTATGTACTCGCCTATGGTATTAGATACCAAAGCGATTGGCTTTAGGTCAAGTGGGAGATTTGTTAGAGTAGTGCCCTAAAGGCAATCTCCTTTAGTACATTTTGTACAAAGTTGTGTACAGACTTTATTTTCAATAATAAAGAAACTCATATTTCATTAATTTGGTGTTCATTATTTATAAATTGATATTGATCCATAAGCAAATTAATGAAGTCCATAATATATGACAAAAGTATGAAGGAAATTATGATGTGATCATACTACTGAGATTCCTATCATATGCAATTATGTCAATATCTATATTATCCCTAGTCATAGGATTAATAAGACTGGACATCATTAATCTGGATAAACTAGCACATGTCAAACTCCTTGATTTGATCAAGTAGTAGATCTCAGAAACTATAAACATGAGATGTTTAGAGTTGAGATGTGGATGCTTACTAAAGGTAGTAAATACATTGGATGACCTACCATGAGATCATCACATGGATGTCCTATTCTAATGTCAATGATAATCTCATCATAGCAATGGTGCAAGTATCCTTAGACTTGAGGTACTCAAGGATATCTTGGATACTGATTCTGTGCTTTGACTCCATTCCTTGTTGCCTTGCAGAGGTTGCTCATAGGATGGTGATTGGGTACAACTTAAGGTATTCGAAGGTAATTGAGTAGCCAATAGAGGACTCACCACTTCTGTGATAGCAGAAGATGATACCTACAGCCTTTTGTCGGGGTCATTACTTGGAAATCTCTGGCCAAAGTATATGTGTCATGAAGAATGTCTTCATTGACATATAGAGTAATGAGTCCCAGGATGAGAACTGGTATCACTTAGGCTAGATTTGAGGTAGTCAATTCGGTGAGAGTTGACACTTTGCCCATACTCATAACCAAATGGGGTATAGCATGGTGAAAGGACGAATTGCACAACAATTATCCATGGGAGGGTTCGTGAGACAGTTCGTGACGAGCACGGGTTCGTTCATCAAATCACTTACTTTCCAGTTGCTAGATGTCGCTCATGACTTGCTTGGATTAAGTGTTCCCGGTTATGTTGGCCACTTGGATTAAGTGTTAATCCAAGTGGCCAACATAATTGGGAACCTAATGGGTCATATGCATAAGATTGACTCGGAGGATTTGTAAAATAGTTTTGGATAGAGTTCCATTATTTAGAGAGCAATAGAACCAAATGGATCTCGATGAGAACGGGATATGTTCTGATGAGATCGCGACATCTACATTGCTAAAATAGGTCTTAGGTGTTTTTCCATACCCGGGACCCAGTATCCAACAAAGAAGAAGAAGTGAGGAGTCTTTAAAGTGAGTCATTTAATGTCTTTTATTGATAAAAAGTCAAAACCATAAAAGACAAAAATAAAAGAAGTTAATAATCGTGAGAGTGCTTTAAAAAACCATCTTCTTCTTCACGATTATCATCTATCTCTTCGTTTTTCTCATCTTCTTCCTCTCCATTTGCTTTAGGGTTTTCACTCTCCAAAGAAAAAAGAAAAGAGCTAGCCCTCTTGTCTTTGTTCTAGCCATTTCCAGATTAAAGAGTTTGATTCGGTTAATTTTTATGATCTCTGTGTGGATACCATTGGAGACGGTCTGTTTTGGTCGTTGTGGTTTACGACAACTCGACGAGTAGAAGATCGACGAATGAAAGAGACTACTCACAAGGCACATGGTTATTATATGCATGATTGATTTGTGTAAATGCCATGAATTCCTATAAATATATATGTGTTATGAACATGTATGTGAATTGGGAATTTTTCACCTAGGTTTAATGGTATTTCCTTATATAGGCATATAAATTCTGGACTTCGGGAAAGTCCTAGAAATTTTTTTTATTTTTCTGTACCATATGTATATGATGCATACACTGAGATTTTCTTACAGTTGTTGCCTTGATTAATTGGTTTTCCTATTCATAATGTTACTGCCTAATTAAATCTATAGATCGTATCTTAGGTTATTTAGTGGTTAGGTTTAATTAACAATTGTATCTTGATTAAACAAAACTTAAGGAAAGGCCCGGGTTAATTATTAACCCACAATTAATAGTTGTTAGGAGAGGTTTGAGAACAATAAATCAATTAAATATGTTTAATTAGGGTGTAGGCTGAGATTGAACCGAAGAACTGAATCCTTACCAAATTCCACACTTTTATCACTTTTTACATGTTTTCTTTAATTTATTTTTATTAGTCTAGTTTCATTTTATTTTCTTATTTGAAAAATCCAAAGCCCCCTAAATCTAAACACCGATTAATTTCATTTCATAAACTTTGCACATATTCTTTGTGGGATCGACCTAGACTCACCACTACTATAATAGTAGTCTAGTTTTTATTTTGACTAGTGTTACGACGCGCTGTTAGTGACTTCTTTAATTTGATCAAAATTTTGTCGACTATGGTAAAATAGATGCAAAATAATTTCATATACCTCCATACTTATCTCATTAGTTTATAAATTTAGTGTTTATAGAGGCCAAAGAATAATAAAGCGAATGTCTCTTTTAGAGCTAAAGAATGTTTTCAAATTTTTGTTTTTAAAAGAAACAAAATTTTCCTTGAAAATTGTTGGTTTTTTTTCTAAAATCGTTATAGCGTCAATATGAAATTTATTTATTGCAATTTAAGAATATTTTTAGATAATATAAGTTGAACAATATGAACCGATTGAATAGCAAAATGAGGCATCAAACAAATTCTTAATTTCTTTCTTCTTGACATATATGCAAAAGTTTTAATTTTTGTATCGACAACTGGACTCTGAACATAGAAAAACATCAAAGCAATGGGCTTGTAACAACCTAAAGCTTAAATGCATTTGCATCATTGTCTATAATTTTTAGGGTTAATTATAAAAAAATCCTAACTATAGCTAATTTTGCAATTATAACTTGATTTTTAAAAAGTAGTAACAAAATGCCCAAACCTTCAAGTTTTTTCCAATTCTAGCACGATGTTAGTTTCTCGGTTATATTTGTTAACATAGCATGTCACGTGTTTATTACACGCCAATAGTGGTTAACATTAAGAATTTTTATTAATAAATCGACTTCGTTTAATCACTAGAATTTAATGATTACAAAGCCTATCTCAAAACTTGTGGCACTAGAGGCCACTCTTGCAATTGTGGCCATGTTGAGTTTAGATTTCAAGTTAGGTCACAGACTCGCAAATTGAGCAAAAGGGTAAGAGGGTGAGAGTCGAGTTTTGAAAATTGAGAAAGCAAGTTAGCTTGTTTTTAGAAAATTACGTCGTTAGATTCTATTGATTAAACGAAGTTGTTTTATTAATCATGATTTTTAATGTTAACCACTGCTGACGTATAATAATTAGAGGTTTCTGGACACGTGGTATGCCACGTCAGGAAATATGACAGAAACTAACGTTGGGTTAAAATTAGAAAAAATTAAAAGTTTGAGCATTTTATTGCCACTTTTTAAGGTTTAAGCTATAATTGCAAAATTAACCCAAGTTTAGGATTATTTGTAACTAATCCTAATTTTTAACTTGAATGAAGTCATAGAACGTGGTATCAAATTAAAGTTTAATTATTAATTGTACTTTTTTTTCTAAACAAGCTAAACTTTATTCCTTCTAGATTTTTACCTCTATCAAATACTTAGGGTTCTCTGTTTCAACTCTTTTTATTCTTTTGTAGTTTTTAGTTTTAATTTTAGATTTAGTTTTAGTTTTTAGTTTCTTTCTCAATAAAAATTTATTTGGTTGTTAATATTAATATAGTTATATTTTTATTACTAATGTTAACTGCATATTAGATAAAACTTAAAGATAAATTATTTGTAATTAATTAAATTTATTTTCTCTCTTGTATAACATATATTAAAAATACAATAAAATTATGTTATTTTAAATTGAAAATTTATTTTTTATTTATAAATTATTTTTATTTTAATTATTAAATTAAAATTTATATATTGAAGATATTTTAAATTTAAATATATTTATTAATAATTATGAAATTAATTATTTATATTAATAATTAAAATATTAAATAATGTTTATTTAATTGATAGTAAATCAAAATATGAAAAAAAATTAAAAACAAAAATCACTTTTATAATTTTTATAAATTTTGAAAAGTAGAAGAAACTAAAATAAAAAGCATAAATAAAAAATCAAACAAATATATCTTTTTTACTAAATTTGAAAACAAAAATAGAAAATAAAAATCATAAATGAGAACAATCAAACCCAATGTTATGAATACCGTACCAGTACTGATACTGAATTCGTTTCTCATACGGTACTGCACCGGTACCGGTCAATACTAAGTATCGTTTCGGGTAATTTTTAAATTTATAAAATAATCCCTGAATTTTTAAAAATTACAAAATAGTCCTTTAATATATTGTACTTTATAATTTATAATTTTACATCAATCTTATCTCTAAAAATTATAATAATAGAAATTTAAAATAAAAAATTATTTATATTTATTAAATCAATCTTGAATTAAAGATTTAATTGAAACAAAAAAACCTTATTAAAAGTTAGTAATAGAACTCTATTTAACAATGTTCTTAAAATAAATGAGGTGTATTCTCATTCTTTAATCAAAAAAATTAATTGTTCATAAATTATATTTATAAATAAATTATTACTTAATTTAAAATTATTGAACAATTTAAAATATAATAAAAGAAAATACTTTAATTTTGATACATACAACCAAAAAAAAAAACCAAGTATAATATATATGTACTTGGATATTCACGAAATTAATATTTGTCACATTAAATTGATTGATACTTTCAAGTTTCAACATAAAATAATTTTTCAAATTTGGATGACAATTATCAAATTTAGTTAGACCCACTTAACCTTGGTTTGAATTGTTAGATACTTAGATGTGAAGGAAGAGAAAACTTTTTTTTCATTTCACTTAAAAGAAAAGGGAGATAGCATAATAATATCAATTACTATACTTTTCCGCCAGTGTGATACGAAATTCTCATCTTTGATCAAGCCCTTAGATTAGAGTTCCGTATAGATCATATTCTAAGTAATTTATTCTTTTGTGGTAATAAGATTATATAATGTTCAAACTTCAAACATATTCCTTTCACAAGATATCGTGAAAAATAATGAGCATGACAACATGATCAGAAGTTCTTCCTGCACATATATATATATACACACACACCATTAAATTAAAAAGTAGCTGGTCAGAAAAATGGAAAGAATGTAACATTTGTTCAGTACAGCAAGAAGAGAGATTGTTTCCCTTCTCGTTTCTTTTCTTTGATTTGTTTGGTTGTCAAAAGAAAGAACTACCGGTACGACGAGGAATGAATGAACTTTGGCTTTTGCATATGACGATGAGAAACTTTTATTTTGGGTGACCCACCCCTTTGTAGGACATTCTTAAAGGCTCTCACCTTCTTACCTTTTTTTACCGGTTCAGACTCCAGTTCCTGCAGGTGAAATTGGCATAAATTTACTACAGTAGTTCTACATAAAATTGACATATAAATTATATCACCCAATATGTATTAAACATAAAATCGGATACAAAAATCATCTACCTTTTCTCTTCCATTACGAGAAAACGACGGTGGTGGCGAGGAGCAGACAACGGTGGTGAGAAGACGAAGGGTGCGGGAAAGGAGAGTCTGAGACTGCAGGTGCGGGTGCGAGTGCAGGTGCGAGAGAGGAGACTGTGGGTGCGGGTGCGATGGCGAGGACGAGGAGCAGACGGCGGTGGCGAGGAGCAGACGACGGTGGTGAGAAAGCGGCGATGAGCAAGAGAGAGAGAGGAGAGTGATAGAGAGAGAAGCAAAGTGAGATGTGAGAGTTGGGGGCAGCAGGGTGGGGGTAAGTAGTAAATTAGGTTAAACTTCTGGAAATTACAATTTAGTCCTTGCATTTTTCGGAACTTACGGTATCGGCCGGAATTAATGGTTCTGGCCGGTACCTACCGGTAAACGCCGGTACCGGCTGGTATTTGCTGCCGATACCGACGTTAAGGATTTCGTATCAGTTTTCGACCGGTGCGGTACCTTCCGGTTGGTACCGGCGGTTACGGTACGAAATCCGTAATACTGCGTTCAAGACCAACTACATCGCATCTTCAAAAATAGAAGAAAAAAACTAAAATAGAGAAAAAATGAATTCCAATCCGCCAATAAATTTGACTAAGAATGCTAGCATCACTTTATTACTGTTTATGTTTTCTTTTCTTTCTTTTTTTTTTCAGCTCTTTTTTCTGTTTTTCTCTTTCTCTTTCTTCCTTTTTTTGTTTTTCATTCATTTATGTTTTTTTAATTCTTTCATTCTTTATTTTGTTATTTAAACAATATTCTAATATTTTTATTATATGTTTATTTAAGTAATTATAACTTTATAGTAATTTTATGGTTTAGACTTATGTTTATAAATATTTTCATTATACGCTTATAACTTTATAATTATTTACTTATGAATAAATATTTTAAATAAATAATTTAAAATATCTCCATTAGAAAACATCAAATAAGTAAACCATAAATAAATTGATATTAATAGTCGAATAATATAATAAATTACGAATAAAGATATAAAGCACACATACATAAATATTAATAGTCAAGTAGTGGTGCTAAATTTAAAAAGTACAAGCAAAATATAATTAACTACTAATACAGAATCGAAAAATTTAATAATCAGGTAGATCGGTTTCTTCTCTATCAATATTAGTAAAATATTCGTCAAAAATATTATTTCACGGATTTGGTTGTGGCTGTGGTTGATGGGTTTGATGCGATGATTGTTTGAGAATCTTTGTTTGTTCAGTTGCAATATAAGCCCGACGACTAGGATCTCTAATTTGATTCATGTCCTGGGACATAATTTTGATTTCTTTTTTTCGTTGCTTTAAAGCCAACTTCTATCTCTAAATCTCCATCTTCTGTCTAGCCATTTCAAACATTACTTCTCTATCTTATCTTTGTTTTTTCAATAACTCAATAACCTCTCGATTTTCATCTCTAAGATTATTTATCTCAAAAGAAGATTTTTTCTCAATTTTTATCTTCGTTTTGGCCTTCTTCACCTCAATAGGCCTTTTGGATGAAGAGTCGTGAACTTCATCATCATTCAAATTTATACTGAAGCCAGAAAGCACAGGAGGTATCAATACCTGATATTTAGGTGTTGGATTATCGGATTCTAATGACACATAGCTGGAAGTTTGCCTCCGGTAAATTTATCTTGATGTGATGAAATTATCATTAAAATTTTCCAAATCTTTGATAATGTTCTAGACATGATCATATTTGAAACTTGTTTTGCAATTAACATCTTGTGTTAGTAACACCTTTGCACGATCCACCAACAAATAATGTATATATATATTTGTTAGTTATGCATCCACCAAGTATATATAAAATTTCAAGAATTAAAAATTTTAGAAACTCACAATATCATGATCGGATACACCACTGGGATTCATATTTTCCATTTGTCTGATGCATGCTTGTCATATTTTAACATCTTGAGCTATTTTTCGCTATTGCTCTTGTGAAGATCTCTTATTACATTGTGCCCACACATCAGTTGCCTCCTTGTTATATACCTCTTCAATTCCGCCTCAAAAGTGTTCATAAGTTTGATGCTTCCTAACAATCGGATCTTGCAAAATCTCTATATAAACCTGACATAAGAGCATATCTTCACTAGTGCTATATCTAGTGGATCGAGAAAAATTTTTCCTCAAAAGTTGATGTACTTATGAGAATGTAATATTTAGGAAGAAGAAAAGTGAAATTCTTGGTTTGAAATAGTGATTTGCTTAGATACTCTATCTTTCATATTTATAGATCTGTAGATGAATATTATCATTATCTCAACCGTTCGATTGGATTTCATCATCATCTCAACCTTTGAATGAATTACATCCTTAATCATTTGGGAGCTTATCATAAACCTTATCCACATTAGATAAGATTAATGGATTTCATTTAAATCTCAACCGTCCGATTGGATTTCATCATCATCTCAACCGTTATCATCAACCTTATCCATATTAGATAAAATTGATGGATTTAATCATCATCTCAACCGTCCGATTGGATTTCATCATCATCTCAACTGTTATCATCAACTTTATCCATATTAGATAAAATTGATAGATTTCATCATCATCTCAACTGTTTGATTGGATTTCATCATCATCTCAACCGTTTGATTGAATTTCATCATCATCCCAACCGTTATCATCATCTCAACCGTCTGATTGGATTTCATCATCATCCTAACCGTTATCATCATCCTTATCCATATTAGATAAAATTGATGGATTTCATTCAAATCTCAATTGTCCGATTAGATCCAATTAGATTTTGTCATCATCTCAACCATTATCATCAACCTTATCCACGTTAAAAAAATTGACAGATTTAATCCAAATCTCAACTGACCGATTGGATTTCATCATCATCTCAACCGTTATCATAAACCTTATCCAATTTAGATAAAATTGATAGATTTTATCTAAATCTCAACCGTCCAATTGGATCTGATTAGATTTTATCATCATCTCAATCGTTATCATCAACTTTATCCACTTTAGATAAAATTGATAGATTTCATCGAAATCTCAACTGTTTAATTGGATTTTATCGTCATCTCAACTGTTATTATAAACCTCATCCACATTAGATGAAATTGATGAATTTCATCCAAATCTCAACTATCTGATTGGATCCGATTGAATTTCATCATCATTTCAACCGTTATCATCAACCTTATCCACGTTAGATAAAATTAATGGATTTCATCCAAATCTTAACCTTCCAATTAGATTTCATCATCAGTTTAACCGTTAGATAGATTACATCCTTAATCATTTGGGAACTTATCATCAACTTTATCCACGTTAGATAAAATTGATGGATTTCATCCAAATCTAAACTGTCTAATTAGATTTCATTATAAAATTAACCATTGGATAGGTTTTATCAGTATCTCAACCATAGCAAGAAATTCTATAAATATCATCTTTTACTAAATCAAATATGCATCAATTTATTGTAATGGATTATGATAAAAGAAGTCCTTCTAATATCAAATTCCAAAAGATGCTATTATCTTCATCTTCATATTCATCGTCGTCATCATCAAGTGATGATAAAATTGAGTTGATGATGCTTAAAGATAAAACAATCATACATAATTTGATACAGAATAATAACTTAGTAATTGAGCTTCTTTGTAATCAACAAAACAACCAAGTTAGGCATCGTGGCTCTATCCTAGGGCATATAGTGATCAACCGCAATCGTGAAGCTGCATATCATAATTTGTTGTTAGATTGATTTTGTGAAAATCCGCGATATAATGATAATATGTTTCGACATTGATATCAAATGTCCTAAAGTTTGTTCCTTCATATTGCTGATGCTATAAAAGAGCATGATAGCTATTTCTAACAACGAAGAGATGTACTTGGTAGACTTGGATTACCAACTGTACAAAAAATAACAGCCGCATTCTGGATGTTAACATATGGTATACCTACAGATGCTATGGATGAGTATGTTAAAATTGGTAAGTCAATAGCAATTGAAGGCTTTAAGAGATTCTGTCATGCCATTTTCGAGATTTTTGCTAAATGGTATCTTAGATCACCAAATGCTAACGATATTGCAAGGTTTCTTCATATTGGTGAGCAACATGGTTTTCCAAGAACGTTAGGTAGTTTTGATTGTATGCATTGGAAGTAGAAAATTTTTCCGACGGCTTGGTCGAGACAATATGTTAGACGGTCGGGATCACTAACTGTTATTCTTGAAACTACTGTTGATTATAGTTTATGGATATGACACACTTATTTCGGTGTGCCAGGTACAAATAATGACATTAATGTGTTGGAATCATCGCATTTACTTTCTAATCTTGCTCAGGGTTTTGCTCCTCCTACTCATTATATTATTCAAGGAAAAGATTATAATATGGAATATTATTTAGTTGAGGGGATTTATCTTAAATCATCCATCATTATGCGAAAAATTCATGAGCCATGTTTTGTAAAGAAAAAAATATTTTGCAATGAGACAAGAGTCATGTAGGAAGGATATGGAGCTTGCATTCAGAGTTCTACAATCATGATCTACGATTATTATAAGACCGACACATTTTTGGAAAAAAAAAGTGTTGCATGATATCATGACTGCTTGCATTATTTTGCACAATATAATTGTTGAGGATGAATGTGATCTTAATGGACCAATCACAAGTTTAATGGAAGCACCAAAACCAACTATAGAAAGGGTGACAAATGAAGATACCTTATTTCAACAATTTCTTGCCCGGGATAAACAAATCAAGGATAAAAAAGCATATATCGAATTAAGGAATGCATTAATAGAACATTTATGGAAACAATATACTAATTGAGAGGATAAGTGAAATATGCTATGTCTATTTTTAGTGATGATTTATCTTTTAATTTTTTGATATAATGAATGTTCTGTGCCTTTTTTATATCAAAATGTTTTTGATTTATGAAATTCAATAAAATTTAATGTTTGATATTACGTAATTATATTGTCATTTAATGTATTTAAATAATGTGAAATAGTGCAATATAACTCATATATTATTTCATTTAGTATTATCCAATAATAAATTACAGTTTAATTGAAATTTTATTATTTATTAACTTAAAAGTATAACACTAATAATATTGTGAATAAAAATGTACACAAAAAATAAAATTGGTTTAATTTTATAAAATATTTTAATAATAAAAAATGAAAGGTAAACATGAATATTCTAAGAATATTCCTTTTTGGTGTGAAAAATAGAGTTGTAAGTTAGGGTAAAAAGTACTATAGTATCTCTAAAACTCCATTTTGGAGGAATGAGTTGGAAATGCCCTAAACATTAGACCACATAAAGTTAGTATAATTTTTAACCATTTTAATCAAACTTTGAAATGGTTAATTGGAATTTATTTGATTACTTAATGGCTTTAGGTAATATTCTATTTTTATACTTATTCTAAAATTTCAGTTAATTAAATTCTCTTCCACTTTTCATTCTTGTTTATAGTCACTTTTTATTTCAATTTTTTTAAAAAACTAGACAAATTCGTTTTTAAAAGTTTAAGCCATTTGCCAATTTTCTGCTAGAAATTATCCATATTTGTTTATTGATTATTACCCAAAAATTAGAAAATCAAAGTTATTGTGATTTAAGTTCTCAATAAAAATAATGAATTGTAAGAATCTTATTAAAATAAGTTTAAAAATTCTTCAAGATTACGAATCAAATTCGTAATAATCATGATTTAAATTTAATTCAGATAAATTATAATTTTATTTTATCCTAAATGTTATATTATTCATTTCATTCACCAAAAGAATAAAAAAAATCTAATAATTTTATATATTTAATTTTATTCGACCTTTTATAATCAAACCTTTTCATATGCCCTAAATTTTGATGCCAATGGTTTTTCAATAAGAGGTTTGAGTTTATTTTATTTTTCATATCATATGTTAGGATTTTTGTTTAGCTTTGCATAATTCTTAGGTGTTGGGAGGATTTCAAACTTCAACAAAGTTTAATTAGTCTTTAGTTATGTTTGAGTTTGTTAGCTTTTGATTGAGAGTTGCACATAACTACGTATTGATGATTTAGTTTCCAAGTATAATATAATAGTTATAATATTGTAGGTTTAGGAAATGTAAGTTTTGGAATTCAAATGATGGCAATAAATAAGGTGGATTCAAATAAATGAGATAAAGAAGTTTTAAAAGTTATTTTAACCTAATTGTACTTAATTTAAACTTAATTGAAAGATTAGGTAAAATTTGAGAGTCAAATTGGAGTTTAATATAAAATTTCACAAGAGTTACAGAATCATTTGTAAAATTGCAGAAATTTGAAAGCTAACTTAGTTTAATTTATTCTTTTTTTTTTAGAAGTTCACAAGTTGATTTGATGATACTTTAAAATGGAAAATCAATTTAAGGATTTGAAATAAGTTGGGGGATGATTTAAAAATATCAGACATAATTGTAAATTTATTCTATGGAAATGTATAATGATATATGCAACAAATCATATATTAAAAGAAGTTAAAGGGAGAGATTACAAAACCAAATATCAGAAGAGCCCCTAAATTGGGAACATCTAATTAGCTTATGAGTTGTATATTTTAAGGGCTAAATACATAGGACCACTCTTGTGGTTTATTCCTCTTTTTAATTCATCCCTTAACATTTAAAAATGATCAATCAACCCAATAGTCGAAGGTTTTGTAACTTAGAAAATCTATAAAAGATATAAAAAAACATTGTTGTTTCTTGTAATACGGCATGGTTGTGTCACGGATGGTGTCATTTAGATTATTCATCCCGTATGACATCTTGCTTCATGTGTCATCATTATTGTAATCCACATAATGCCATATAAAGAGAAACAAAATCCTTACAAAATAGCATTAAATCAAATACGAACATAAGCAAATATAAATACATCGTTGTTGAAAATGTTAGTTTATGCCCTTGCAGCCAATCAATTGGATGCAAATTAATGTATGACATTATTTTAATTAATGAAAAAGGAATTATTTATCTTTATGTATTAATTTAATTAATATTTTATGTTTTAATACTAAAAAGGTAAAATCTTTGGAATAATTATTGTGTAATTGAAATTATGATGAGATCATAATTATGATATTCAATTTGCACTTATGTATTGTTCCTAATGTTCATAGTTGTAGTCTCATTAAGACGGGATATTATTGAAACGATAAAACTAACAAACATTATGTTTCTTTCTTATGAAGAAAGTAATTGATCGCATAAATTAAAGTGTGAAGATACTTAAACTAATATGTGGGTGATTATTAGAGAATAAGTTAATGAACTGACCCGATTATGAGAATTATGAACGTATTTTTACTTATGTGTTTGTGGATTATCTCATAATGATGGTTATATAATTAATCTTTAGACTTGAGATTACCAAGGTATCTCATGTGGCAATTACTATGTTTTAATGCTACTTATGAATCGTCATAGGATAATTTAGTCGGTAGTACTTGGATGCAATATGAACCATATAAAGATAGTTAAGTAAGTCAATAAAAGATTTGTCAATCTAAAGTAATTAGAGAGAATGTTCTACTGTTCTTGATTAGTAATGATTTGTGGACTTCTCTGGCCAGAGTGAATTGACATTTAAAAAGTGTTGGAATCCAACTGTGATCAATCACGGACACAGTGGCAAAAAAACTTTTTACAGATTACTAGTGGATCCCGATAATTTAATAAACTTGAATAAAATGAAAAACAAATTAGAAATTGTACCTTGTTTGTCTTCCTGTTGAAAAACTTTTGAAACCTTTTCAATTAATCAATCACGAGCAGTTCAACTATTCAGTCTCTGATGTATCCACAAAGTAATTCTCAAGATTGATTTTGAGAGGAAGAAGACAAAATGCTAGCTTCTAAAATGTTCTTCCTTTTTTAAATAGAAAAACTATGAGGGTCTTTAATTAAAATTAAATTTCTTTAATTATAATTAGAATTTGAATATCTCATATTTGATTCCCAAAGTTTCTTAAACTTTATAATTAAGTCCAACTTAATCAAATTGATTTTTCTTTCACAATAAATTGGCAATGATTATAAATTACAATTCTAATTCAGAATTAGAATTAGATAAATTAAAATTTCTTTTGGTTTATCTTTAATTCTCCAATTAAATAATTCATAATCATAAATCATGATTGACATCTAGCAACATGTCATGATTACCCAAATATCAGGAATGTCAAAGTCATTGACTTAAATTGTCCATGCATGGCTATGATGTATAATTTAATCCTTTCGTCATTCAATGTGCTAATTGGACGGAGTATGGGTACAATGTCTACTCTTGCCATCTCTACTCCTTTTACAAGCTTAGAAGTCAAGTAGATCTTATTCAAATTACATTCCCCTTTTGCTTTAGGCCTTGATGGGTTCGCTATTGGATTTTTCAAAAAACTTGGGAAATTATAGGGATTCTATTTACCGAAATAGTCTTAGAGTGTTTGTCCTCTTGTAAAATGATGAAGGAGGTAAATGGCACTTACATTTTTCTTGTTCCCAAAAAGATAAATCCAAATACTTTGACTGACTTCAGACTCATTTCTTGTTGTAACGCAGTTTACATGATAATTACTAAACTCCTTGCTAATAGATTAAGGTATGTCTTATCTTCAATCAATATTCCTTCCTAGAGTGCATTTATTCAAGGCAGATCAATAAGGGATAACATACTACTTATGTAAGAGATTTTAAAGGAGTATAATTCAAGAAGAAATATTAAAAGTTGTTGCTAAAAAATTGATTTCTTCAAGGCCTTTGACACTGTTAACTGGGATTTCATACATATTTTCTTAGAAGTTCTAGAGTTCCCTACTTCTTTCTTTGCATGGATTAGGATGCGCTTAACTATGACTTCAATCAGTATTCTTGTGAATGGGCTTCCTACCAAGCCTTTATATTATGCTAAAGGAATTAGACAAAGGGACCCTCTCTCTCCTTACCTATTTACTCTAGTTATGGAAGGCCTCTCTCGACTCATTAACAAGGTTATTGGTTTTAATGATAGGTTTTTCTATCATAATAAATGTAGAGCTTCTAAGCTCACTCACTTGATGCTTACGGATGATTTTATCCTTCTTTTGGGAGCAGAAACCCATTTAGTGAAGTTGCTTAAGGAACTTCTTATGCAATTCTCCAAATGGCTAGGTTTGTAAGTGAATGTCAAAAAAGTAGTTTATATTGATCAAAACATGTGAGGAATACTGAGGAACTCTCCAAGATTATTGAAGTTCATATTCATAATCTTAAATATCTGGAAGTTCCTATCTCATATACAAAGCCTAAGTATTTGGATTGTATTTCACTCATAAAAAGGATTAAAGCTAGAGTTAATGCTTAGTAGTATCAATTTCTATCATTAGTGGCAAAGGTTACTCTGATAATTTCTGCTCTTGCCAATCTTTCTATTTATTGGATGTCCCATCTTAATCTCCCCAAAAAGATAAGCAAGGAGATTGATAGCATTCTTAAAGCTTTCTTATGGTTTGGATATTCTGCGAACTCAAAGAAAGACAAAGTCAAATGGAGTAAGGTGACTATACCTAAAAAGCAAGGGTGTTTAAGGATCATTTCTATTTCTCTTATGCAAAAAGTGCTAATGCACAAAACAATTTGGATGCTTATTGAAGATAAATAAGCTATCTGGGTAAAGTGGATACATGAAACATATCTCAATACTGAAAGTTTTTGGTAATTGTTTGCCTCCAATGAGTACTCTTGGTACTTATTGCAAATGTTGAAACTAAGACAAGAGGCTTTTTCTTTGATAAAACATGTTTTACGAAATGATGAGAATATCTGGGTATGGTTTGATAAGTGGATAGATCACAGTCCTTTAATACAAAGAACTGAACTATCTAGTCTTATGAATAGGCTTCCACTTAGCTCCAAAGTAGCTTCATTGATGAATCATTCTTAATAAGCAGATAACTTTAGGGGATTCAATTTAATTGTCTGATATCTTCCTCAAATTACCAATATCCACCAGCAAAATATAGTTACTTTGGTCTTGGATACATCAAGTATTTTTTCTAACAAATCTTACTATAAAGCTTTTCAAGAACGAGGCAAGAATGTTCCTTGGTTCAATCTCCTTTGGAAACATTCCCTCAGTCTAAAAGCCTCTATTTTCACATGGTTGGTAATCATGAATAAGATTCGTACAAAAGATAGATGGTTTGGTACCTATGACCCGATTTGCATGCTTTGTAAAGAGACTAAAGAGGATAGAGATCACCTATTCTTCCAGTGTAGATATTCTAAAGCGTTCTGGAGTAGAATCTTACACTTATTATTTGAAGCCTCCCTTAATTATGATTGGTCCTCAACCTTAAACTGGAACATTTTTATTGCTAATTAGAGGTTACAAGATGCCCCAATATACAAAACTACCTTCATTACCACTATCTAGTCCATATGGAAGGAAAGAAATAGGAGGATCTATAAAAATGAGGAACTTAACAAGTACAACTTAGCTGAAGATACTATTAATTGGATCTGAGCCACTATGATGGCCAAATCTGATCAACATGCTCTGTCCTTAAGAATGAAGACTAGATGGCATTTGTAGCATTTTTTGTTATTTACATTCAGCTATGTAATTTGTTTTTGACTTAAGTATTGTAATTTATTTCTTAATGAACTTATTGTAATGCATGAGGTAGCTTCCTTATAGTTCAATCAATTATTATTCAAATTTAAATTTTTTTTTGATTTTTTATTTTAGGATCTCCTAATAGATACGGAAAAAAGTCACTTAATGCCTTACTAAATTTAAGAGTTAAAACGTAATTTTTTTATAAGGGTTATCTAATCTTAAGTTTTTGGATGTTGCCTAATATTAAGTTCTACTGGTGACTAATACTTTTTACGTTGCCTAAAAAATGGTATGTAATTATTAAATAAACAATAAAGTCCAATAACTTTTTTTAATAAAATTAGACAGGTTGAGAAAATGTGTTAAGATAGGAATGAGTTAATGTCATTTTTGTTGACCAAAAGTTAGAGAGTTTTTATCAGTAAGTTCTTATTTCAAAATGTTTGAAAATTATAAAAATTACTAATTGTGTCAACTTAAATGGCTCCTCTTATGAAAATGACACACGTTTTTTAAAGAAAACTAAAATATTTATCAATAAAACATGCCACCTAAGATAAGAACAAAGGAATTGAAATGAAAAACTAGCAGAGCACTTTATACACTTAAAGTTTAATAAGAAATACTGCTACTAAAGTATAATCTACCAAATGGAAAGAGGCAAGAAAAAGCTAAGAACGAAAGAAAAGCTAAAGAAAAAAGAAGATTAAATGTTCCTGTTGGTAGTAATGAGATGACTAATCATAGTATTGACATTTTTGACGATTGTAAATTCTCTGATCTATTGCTAACATTATATGCTAAGATTAATAGGAGTGTTGTGTGAGGTATTGAAAATTCTATTATTTCTTTATTTTGATAAGTAAAATATGAAGATGAAAGCCATTTTAAATAAAATATTATCACCTTTACGTTTATGATTGATCTGTGAGTCCTAATCACAAGTTGCTGCCAAGTATAAGCATTACACTATAGGTTGTGCCAATAGAGAGAAGCATTTCAGACCATAAGGAAGTAGGAGTAGTTACAGAATAGGTGATCTAAGTGATTTACCTTCCACTTTGCAAAGAGAATAGATATTTTTAGGAAGGGGGAAGGAAAAAATTGATCCTTAGTCTATAACTTCTTCTTAATAACCAACTATAGAAGGAAATTATATTTAGGAAGCCTATTAAGGAACCAAACCAAGTTATACTAGAAATAGAAAGAGGGAGATAACCATGAGAATTTGTAGAAAGAGAGGTTAATGAAATTAATTTAATTATAAAATAGCCAAACAACCTTGTCTTCTCTATAGTTGTTAACGTGGTAAGTAAGGAGTTTAGTCTTATTTAAGAAAAAGCTCTCTACTGATCTAGAGGCTAACTCTAGGAGTTGTTGTAGATGATGGTTTGAACTTTACTGCGAAGAGGTAATCCTTTAATGATGGATATGATATTCAAGCATCTTGGAGGGGACCTAATGGATATCAATTATTGTAATAGAACTAGGTCCCTCTCTAGCTAACAGTGATGAATTTAGCAGCATCCATTACCATTTTCACCAACTTATGAATTTTATTTATAGTCCAAAAAGAATCAAGTTTGGTCTTAGTTATCTCGAAGCTTTTCCTTTTTAAGAAATGAGTATTAATTTACCTCGCCCAAAATCATTCCTGGTATATGAAAAGTTTCCATATTATTATAAATTATTCATTAATTGAATGAAATGTACTCCCAGCCCCCTTTAGACTTTGAAAAGAACAATTCTTTCCAATTAAATTTAGCCTTGGTAGGATCCTTTCACTCACTAATCTATAAGAAAAATTTCACGACTCTTTCAATTAATTCAACTATCTTCATCTAGAGAAGAGATTAGGCACACAAATATGTGTGAAGGCTACTCAAAATTGAATTTATGTGTTGCCTATATAAGAAATTTTCTATTTATGATTTGCTTACATAAAAAAATTGTTGTTCAAGATGTCAATTCTTTTTTACACAAGATTAGATTGTGGTAAATAGACTTTATAGGTAAGCCTCATGGCTATTAAAGGATAGTTAATCAAGATTAAAATTAGTAAAATAAGAGAGTTGGCTTGTAAAGTTTGAGATACCTATAAAGAAAAAGAGGCTACTCTTGTAAAGATTGATCCTTAGCCTTGAAAAATTACTAAATTTCTTCTAATGATTGCATATAAATTTTGATAAAAGGAATGAGCCTTGTAAAAAAGAAGCAAGTCATTGAAAAATGAGAGGTTAAAGAATTGTATTAAAATTTTTTGATTCTTACATTGCTGGAAGAAATCAATACCTAATAAGGAATTCTATACAAAGAGAAAAAAGATAAAGGAAGAGTGTTAAGCCAAGAGGACTTTACGATGATCAATTTTGATGACAATCAAATAATAATAATGTTAGAAACAAAAGAACGTCTTTGACAAGTATGTTAAGTGTGCAGACGCAAAGACTATATATATACAGACGCAGACGTAGACGCAGACGCAACGACTATATAAACACAGACGTATATACAGATGCAGATGTAAAGACTACATAGACACAGACGCAGACGCAGACGCAGACGCAAAGATTATATAGATGCAGACGTAGACGTAGACATAGACGCAAAGACTATATAGACACAGACACAGACACAAAGAAGACATAGATGAAACCAAAAAGATACACTAGCATGTCAGACAATTATTTAGTCAGAGTTAGTTACAGAACTCAACTAAAGGGCGGTTATCTAGAAGTGGTTATCAAGAATCTAGAATCCATTATCAACAACAAAGAAGCAGTTAGAGACGAAGGCTATAAATATTAGTCGTAGTCAAAGATGCTACAATCTTGGAGAATCTTAGAAAAATCGAGACAAGTTAGAAAGCTAGATAATCTGAGAGAAATGTCTTACTTTGCTTACTTAGAATAGAGCTAACATTACTGTAACAAAAGCTCACATTCTTTTTCTAGCGAGAGAAAGAAAAGGCTGATAGCCTGGGGAGGCTAAAATAGTGAAAGAATACTTTGTAAGAGACTTGAAGATGCTCTAGAAGGGAAGAAAGAATACTTGTAATCATTTGGAGAATAGTGAAACACTCAAATGAACTCTAAGGACTGGACGTAGCCCACGGTTTGGGGTGAACTGGTATAAAAATCGCAGTGTCTATTCTTTACTCTTTACTTCAGCTTACTTTGTTGTTAAAAAATCATATAGAAGTAATTTGTGATTTAACTACGTAATAAGTTGTGATATTCTTTTAATAAGAAAGAGAAGTTCTTTTAGAGATTTTATATTCAAAAAGGAGGATACACCATTCAAACTCCCCCTTCTTATGTATCTAGTTTCTTGAACGTAAAGTCTATACTAACGTGTGATTTACTTCAATTGGTTTTAGAGCTCGATTTCTTAGAACCACCTTGACAAAGTGAGGACAAAGATCTATAGTAGAATCACACGTGTTCATAGCTGAAGGTGCCTCCATCACAAGACCTCCTGCGTTTAATGGTGAAGATTATCATTATTGGAAGGACAGGATGTGGCTCTTCATAGAATCCACACATATTGATCTTTGGGATATCATCGAGAATGGACCATACAAACCAGTAGATGATGAAGGAAA
>JANIIA010000008.1:13532740-13558497 GCA_027478495.1 Erythroxylum alaternifolium | reverse complement strand
TCGTGGCCTGTGTGCATGATCGTGGCCTATGTTTTTTGGCCCAAAAACTCTTTAACTCTTCCCGTTCTTCGTTGTTTACCCTGCAATACTAACAAGCACATCAAGGTACCTAAAAAATATACAATTTAAGCTCAAAGATTCAAACTAACCCATAAAAATACTTAAACACAAAAACTGACCTAATTAAACTCTAAATGCATACTAAACACTTGAATTGACATTAAAATACTTATCAAATCTAATCCTAAAACGCCATACAAATTGTAACTATCAACATCCCCACACTTAAACGTTTTTCTTGTCTCCAAGCAAATAAAACAACAACACATAACAAATATAAAAACACACGCAATGCAGTAATGCGGCAATGGCTTCGACTTCGTGAAATAAATTTAATCTCAAACACAATCATTCAGTTATGTCAAATCATTAACATGTAAAATATGTGTCTAGGGGCTTTGAACTAAATGTACAACTTAATCGAGACCTAAGTGTTAACTTATTTACCCTTTTCAATTGTACACACACATTAATAATTTTTCTGTCCCTCGGACTTCGTAACTATTCCTAAGTACATTTTCATGAAAATCCAAGCTTATTACAAGTATGGAAGGTTTTTATTTAAAGCACAATTTATTTATTTATTTATCTACTTTTTTTGGGAACCTAGCCTTTTATTCGAAGGCAAACATTTGTGATGAATGTCGATCCGGCTACGCGACTAAGTCAATTGTTTACAGCTTGGTTGAAATGTCATTATAGCCTTTTTAAGCAAAGGAATACATTTGTGATGTGTGTCGATCCGTTTACTTAGCTACATCACGTTTTCAATTGGCTACTAGCTCTACTCATAACCCTAAGGTCAGTGGAATAGTGATTATTGAATTAAACTTTTTTAAAATTATTTTTTATTGCCTACCTTGTTGCTTTTAGCTATTCGTTTCTATGAAAAATACTAGTTGAGCTACTTAACCTAAAAGACCTAAAATTAAAAATGAATGTGACAATCTATAGGGCTCTAAATTTCTATTAAGTCCTAATTAGGCTGTATAATTCTCTAAAGGCTCCCTAATTTACTAATTTCGCAAGCTAATGATTTTCCACAACCTAATAGGCTATGTCCAAAATTAAAAACAACTCACTTAGTCTAGGCGAATGACATATTGACAAACTTCACATTATGGAACCTAATACTATCGTATAGAATGCTAAAATTCACATACAAATCAAAAAACATAGAATCCCTCCCCACAATTGAACAATACATTATCCTCAATCTGAGAAGGAACACACACAACACATACATAAAAAAAATGTGCAAACAGAAATTTAAAATAACAAGGAATAGAATAAATTAAAAGAAAATAAAAGTAATAAATGAAAAAAAACACACAAAAGATAAAATAAAGCTGGAGAAATTTTTTTTTAATAGGGTTAGATTTGGATCCTAATGAGATGTTGGTTTGTGGTTCCTAGCTGGACCATTGTTTCCGGAAGGCAGTTTCAATTAGTTGGAGATAAGGAAACCACTTCCTTATCTTTAGGAATTGCTCCTCCAAAATACAGCATACATCAATGCCCATTGACCTTAAAAGTTTCCTTATTATCATTCTCCAGTTGGAGAGCCCCATGATCAAAAACTTGAATTATTATAAATGGGCCACTCCATCTAGACTTCAACTTTCCTGGGAATACCCACAACCAAGAATTGTATAGTAGAACAATGTCTCCTAATTTAAATTCTTTTTTCTTAAGATGAGCATCGTGCCATTTCTTGACCCTTTCCTTATAAAGTTTGGCGTTTTCATAAGCATTAAGACAGAATTCTTCAAGCTCATCCAGTCGTATAAGTCTCTTTTCTCTAGCTTTTTTCCAGTCAAAATTTAATGCTCTAATTGCCCAGTATGCTCTATGTTCTAATTTGACCTGCAAGTGACAAACTTTCCTATAAACTAGTCTGTACGGGATTGTTCCAATGGGTGTTTTAAATGCTGTCCCGTAGGCCTATAAAGCATCGGCTAATTTAGCTACCCAATCTTTCTGAGAGTTATTAACTATCTTCTCCAGGATTCGTTTTAACTCTCAATTAACAACTTCCACTTGGCCACTAGTTTGTGGATGGTAAGGTGTAGCCACTCGATGATGCACGTCATATCTTCGTAGGAGAGCATCAAAAGATCTATTACAAAAATGTGCGCCTCCATCACTTATTATTGTGCGTGGTACTCCAAAATAGTTAAATAGCCATTTAATGAACTTTGGCACCACTTTCCCATCATTGATTGGAGATGTTGTTGCCTCGGCCTAGCACAAAACATAATCAACTCCTACCAGATTGTATATGTTTCCCGTTGATGATGAAAATGGTCCCATGAAATCAATGCTCTAGACATCGAAAACTTCTACCTCTTGAATATTGGATAACAACATTTCATCCCTCTTGGAGATGTTACCCACTCTTTGACAACGATCGCATTATTTTACATAGGTCTGTGCTTCCTTAAACAACTGCGGCCAATAGAATCCACTCTCTAGTATTCTGGCTGCAGTTTTGTTGGCCCCATAATGCCCAGCATACTACCCTTTATGGCATTGTTTAAGGATATCTAACTTTTCCTTGTTTGGGACACAGCGTCGTATTAATCCATCTACACAATATCTGTATAAGGTTGGCTCATCTTAGATGTTTCAATTGCAGTCATGTAAATTTTTTTTTCTTTGTTGGTAAGAGAGATCAGATGGGAGTTTACCACTGGCGATATAATTAGCGATATCTGCAAACCATGGTATAGTTAAGCTCTCAAGTAGCATTAAGGTTTCATCAGGAAAAAATTTGTTAATGTCCTTATTGGGCTCGTATTCCCCTCCCTCAAGTCTAGATAAATGATTTACAACCATATTTTTGTCTCCTTTTTTATCTCTCACCTCTAAATCGAATTCTTACAAAAGTAATACCCATCGAATGAGTCTTAGTTTTGCATCTTTCTTATTGAAGAGGTATTTTAATACCGCATCGTCGGTGAATACAATTACCATTGAACCTAAAAGATACTATCAGAACTTATCACATGCATACACCACTGCGAGCAATTCTTTTTCTATAGTGGTGTAGTTCAGTTGAGGTCCTGCAAGAGTTTTACTGGCATAACAAATTGCATACAATTTTTTATCTTTCCTTTGGCCCAACACACAACCTATAGCTTAGTCACTTGCATCACACATAACTTTAAACAAAAGTGTCCAATCTGGTGGAGATAAAATTGGTACTGCTATTAATGCCTCTTTTAAAATATTGAATGCATTGATACACTTATCATCGAACACAAAGGGCATATCCTTAACTAAAAGGTTAGTCAACGGTCGTGCAATTTGCGAAAAGTCCTTGATAAATCTTCGGTAGAATCCTATATGACCTTACATTTCTTAGGGTCATAAGTTTTTCTATTACCTCTATCTTTACTCTGTCAACTTCTAATCCTTGATAAGAAATTTTGTGCCCAAGGACGATCCCTTCCTTTACCATGAAATGACATTTCTTCCAATTTAACACTAAGTATGTTTCTTCACATCTTTGAAGGAATTTACCAAGATTGGTTAGACATGAATCAATGGAATCTCCAAAGACCAAAAAGTCATCAATGAACACCACCATTATATCCTATCTCATATCAACAAAGATTGAAACTATGCACTTCTAAAATATTACTAGGGTGTTGTAAATTCCGAACGGCATTTGTCTATATGTAAAGGTTCGATAAGGATAAGTGAATATGGTTTTCTCCTGATAATTAAGGTAGACAAAGGTCTGATTATAGCCTGAATATCCATCTAAAAAGAAATAAAACAAATGATCAGCTACCCTTTCTATCATTTGGTTAATAAACGGAAGAGGGAAGTGATCTTTCTTAGTCGCTAAGTTGAGTTTATGATAATCTATATATACTCTCCACCTTATGACTGTTCTTGTGAAAATTACTTCTCGACTTTCACTCTCTAGCACCGTCATTGAAATTACTTCTTGACTTTTACTCTCTATCACCATCATTCTTCCTTTCTTAGGTACGCATTGCACTAGACTAACCCATTCACTATCGGAGATAAGGTAGATTATCCCTACATCCAAGAGTTTTATGATCTCCTTCTTAACCACTTCCGTCATGTTAGGGTGTAATCTCCATTGATGCTCACGCACCATTCTGCACCCTTCTTCTAAGTTTATTCAGTGCATGCAAACATTCGATCTTATACCTCTAATGTCAGCAATTTGTCAATCGATGGCTTTCATCCGTTTCTTCACAATTTCAACCACCTGATGTTCTTGTGTTTCACTTAATTGATTGGAGGTTATTATGGGTAGATTTTGATCTTCACCAAGGTAGGTATACCTGAGGTGTGTGGGCAAGGTCTTACTCTTTAATATAGCTAAAGATGGTGGTGTGGGTGCCTCAGTTCGAACTAACTTGTCTTAGTGTTCTGAGACATCTACCTCTTCCATCTCATCATCTTCCATCACATCAGAGATTTGGTGTTCATTGTCAGCTTCTATTTCCAGTGCTTTTACTTTTGCTTTGTAACTCTCAATCCTCTCTCGTCTAGTTTGATCCATGGTCTCCACTTTCTTCCATGTGCTATTTATTGTTGGATTCTTCAAGGCTTTATTCATATTAAATTTAACCTGATCTTCACCTATTTGCAGTGTCAACTTACCTTTATGAACATTAATTATAGCCTTTTCGGTGTTTATAAATGGTCATCCCGAGATTAGTGGGTAGCTTTTATCCTCTTTAAAATCCAGAACCAAAAAATCTACTAGAATGCTAAACTTATCCACTCGCATCAACACATCTTCCACTATTCCCAATAGACTTTTAATGGGCTGATCATCCAACTGAATTAACATGGATGTAGGTTTGACCTCTCTAAGTCCCAATTTCTTGAATGTTGACAGAGGCATAAGATTTATGCTAGCTCCCAGATCACACAAATAATTCGTAAACTCCAATTCACTAACCACACAGGGTATTATGAAACTTCCTAGATCTTTCAATTTTGAAGGCATTTGACTAGTGAATATGGAGCTGCAAGTACCAGTTAGGGGTCACCATTTGATTATTGTCCCAATTATGCTTTTTCGATAGAATATCCTTTAAAAAATTTTTGTATTTAGGCATATGTTCTAATACTTCAATAAACGAGAGATTTATCTAGAGCATCCTCAGCTTCTCTACAAGCCTTGCAAATTGTTCATCCAACTTCTTCTTCTGTGGTCGTTGAGGGAAAGGAATCTTATGTTGATATGGTGGAGGTGCAACGTAGGGAGGGTACTCACTCATGTCCATTTCCTTCTCCTTTTCTTGATTCTTCTCAACTAACCGGTCCTGCTCCTCTATGTTAAGTCAAGAGGACTTTACGATGATCAATTTTGATGACAATCAAATAATAATAATGTTAGAAACAAAAGAACGCCTTTGACAAGTATGTTAAGTGTGCAGACGCAAAGACTATATAGACGTAGACGCAGACGCAGACGCAGACGCAGACGCAGATGCAAAGACTATATAGACACAAACGCAGACGCAGACGCAGACGCAAAGACTATATAGACACAGACGTAGACGCAGACGCAAAGTTTATATAGACACAGACGCAGACGCAAAGACTATATAGACGCAGAAGCAGACGCAGACGCAGATGCAAAGACTATATAGACGCAGACGCAGACGCAGACGCAGACGCAGATGTAGACATAAAGGCAACACAGACACAAAGAAGATATAGATGAAACCACGAAGATACACTAGCCCGTTAGACAGTTATTTAGTTAGAGTTAGTTACAAAACTCAACTAAAGGGCGGTTACCTAGAAGCGTTTATCAAGAATCAAGAAGCCGTTATCAAGAACAAAGAAGCAGTTAGAGACGAAGGAATATTAGTCACAGTCGAAGATGCTACAATCTTATAGAATCTTAGAAAAATCAAGACAAGTTAGAAAGCTAGATAATCTGAGAGAAAAGTCTTAATGAGCTTACTTAGAATAGAGCTAACATTACTGTAACAAAAGCTCATATTCTTTTTCTAGTGAGAGAAAGAAAAGGCTAATAGCCTGGAGAGGCTAAGATAGTGAAAGAATACTTTGTAAAAGACCTGAAGAGGCTATGGAAGGGAAGAAAGAATACTTGTAATTATTTGGAGAATAGTGAAACACTCAGACGAACTCTGAGGACTGTACGTAGCCCACGGTTTGGGGTGAACCAGTATAAAAATCGCAGTGTCTATTCTCTACTCTTTACTTCAGTTTACTTTGTTGTTAAAAAATCATATAGAAGTAATTTGCGATTTAACTACGTAATAAGTTGTGATATTCTTTTAATAAGAAAGAGAAGTTCTTTTAGAGGTTTTATCATCAAAAAGGAGGATACACCATTCAACCCCCACTTCTTGTGTATCTAGTTTCTTGAACGTAAAGTCTATACTAACGTGTGATTTACTTCAAAGAGAAGGTCACCTTATCAATCTTTTGCCTCCTTTAAAGATAACAGTAAGGTTCCTATTAATAAGAATACCGTAAAAAGTGGTGGAGATATATTATGCCATTAGGAAATATGAAAGCTTTTAAACTTTAATATTGAGGCTCCACTCTATAGAGTCAAAGGTTTTATTAAAATCAATCTTGAGAAAAACAACTTTTGAAGTTAAGTAACCTGTGATAATTATGGTGAAGCTTTTGGGACAATAATAAGTTATCATCAATACTATAATCATGAGGTAAAAGCAATATGAGAAGGATCAATGAGAGTCGTTAACACCTCTTTAAGTCTATTAATAAGTAATTTAAAGATAATATAAATTAATTTGTACATGATTATTGGTGTAAGGATAGAAAGAATTTTTAGAATCAGAATTTTTGGGAATAAGGTGATGAATGTCTTATTGAATTCTTAAAGAAGTTTGTCATTATAGAAGTTTTCATGTATTATTGTGGTAATAGTATCTCCAACTAGAAGATGAGTTAGTTAAGATTGTTAGAGTTTGGAGCCTGGTTAGCTTCAATTTTGTCTTATGTTCCCTCTGTATCTAGTATGTAGATTGATGTGGTGATGAACTTGGCTTTCTCCTAAAAGATAGTAAAAATATTGAAGTACTTATAAGCTAATTTTTTAATCCTCTCTTGGTTAGTATTGCCTTTCTTAAATCATTAATGAGAGAGTATATTTTGTTAGAATTTCTTCTTTGGAGAATGGCAATATGGAAGAACTTTGAGTTGCAATATTTATATTGAAGGTAGTTTATTCTTGATTTATGTTTGGGAGTGAATTATGGATAATGAGGGATTGAGTGAATTTTTTCGTGGCCTGCCTCTCCTTAGATTTGAGTAGGGGGTTTTCAGAAGTAATAGAGAGATTATCCTAGGCCAAAATCAACTTCTTTCTTATATATGAAAATGCTTTATCAAAGTTAATGAGATGATCTGATAAGATGCTTAATTTCAGTATAATTCTTCCATTAAAGTATAATGGTAGTTGCTTGTCACTAATTCCTCAAACTCACCTATCTTTAAGACTCTCCGAGTTGTTCACCATTCATTGGTTTGTTTATTGAATGTTTGTTTTCATAGTAGCTAGCTGAAACTTCGGCTTTAACTATGTTTTCCCGATCATCAAGTTTAAAGATTTTAATGGTTTCTAGAAGTTCCGTCTCTAACTCAACCATATCACATATCATAGTGTACCATGTTACCGCGAATGTATTTATCAAGATAGATTGACCTTTCAATAGAACTAGCAAGATAGCTTAAGCTTCTATAAATTAGTACTCAGACATGAAAGTTAACCTAGATGAATGCAACTTTCGACTTTATTTTTTTGAGTTCCAAATCATTTCTAAAAAGTGGGACTTACCACCGAAGCTGATCCAATAAACTTTATTATAGATGTCTCATTATTGAATTTGAAGAGTAAAAAATATGATTCGTTAATGAGAAAATCCACCTTTAAACTAAAGGAAAGATTGGTCATTTCTCAACGAAAGAAAAAAAACCCTACTAAAGTATTTACCCGTTTAGAAACTCTAAATTTGAACACATCCAAATTGATTCTCATATGAATTCTAGCATGATATCTAGTCAATTGTGAGTTCTAGCACGATATCTAGCGAATTGATTCATTCCATGTGCATAGGCACTACATTTTTACCTTTCTTAGTGAATATGGAATCACTTTTTGGTAAGAATATAGGAAACTTATCTTGAAATAAGTATATATCCTCTCTTTATATAAATAAATATGAAGTTAACGATATGGTCCTCGTAACGCTAGTGGTTCCTAGATTCCCTCCATTGTGAAGTATATAATTTTCCTTCACCCATAAGTTCAGGTAAGATGGGTATATCCATTTATTAACAATAGTCTTGGGGACCTCCTTTTGCATATGTTGGCCGACATGGAATCTTATTCTTCTCATCACTTCCTCAGAGGTTGCATCATCCAAACTTAGAAGGAATCACAGAACTCCACGGTGGCTTGTTCTGTTTCACAACACAGCGAACACCATTCTTTTGTGGGGATGGATAGAATCATTCTTCTTAGCTCATTTACTAAGCGAATGGTGAAATAAAAACACAAAAGAATCTATGCAATTATATGGTGATGTAACGAAGTATTTAAACAATGTAAAGTAATAATGATCTCATTAATAGAATAACATTTTAGGAGGGCATATGGTTCTAGTATTGGTTGTTTACAAGTGAAAGACAAATTTGGGGTTACCGATGTGCCAATGCCTCTTTGCGTAGTTTGGTTATCCATGAAGGATCTATTCTTGTCAAACGTACTCCTTAGAATTAACATCTATCTTTTTCGTTACAAAAAATGTAAGGTTTCACACATATGTTTTAGAAGTAATACTTGTTGCGAAATCTATCCCTCTCATTGCAAAGTTGCTTTGACAGATATGTTAAAGAAAGAGAAAGAGACATCATAATAAAGTATATAAGCAGAAGCGGATGACCATAGCAAATTAACGTACCCTTGAAACAATTCGATGGCAATCTCTTTTAGTTTTGTTCATTTCATATGTTGCGTATTACGTAGTTGAACATCTGATACAAGATATCTTCTCCTAATCATAAGTCTTACTCATACATGAACTAATTTCTTCCTCATCTGATCCATTCGAGACCTCAGTGATCCCGCTGGAGCAAGGCGAGGAAGGTTGTGAATGACCTAAACTCAAGCTGACTTCCGCCCCAGAGTTCTTCAAACTATTCCCAATGATGACACCATGCTTTCTTGGTTTCCTCTTCCTTTGAAATACGCCATAGACAACCCAATTTTCCGAATTCACCATTGGTATCTTTGACTGTGAGTAATGGATGTTTAAAAAAAAAACAAAATCCGTTAGCTATAATTAAAAAGGAGAAATGAGTAGGTTCTGCGAACAGCTGAGACATCATTACAAATTTTCTATAGTACTTATTGCTTTACGTAAATCTTCTGGACGCACCTGGTAAGAATTTGATATTGCTGAGGAGGATACAAGGCGAAACTCATGCATAATCCATTTAGTTTTGGTCTCATTAGAATGGTTTCCATCGCAGAAGACAAGGGTTTTCCGCGTTCCAACAGCTTGGTTGCTTCCAGAAGCTACAACTTGTTTAATTTTGCCAACACATTTCCAGCAGCCATAACCGGCACTTCTCTTACGTTTTCCTTGACTAATCTGATTGTCCTTTGCCTTGTAAAAGAAGTACCTCCTTTCCTTGACATCACCTAAAACGAACCGACGACAATTTAATATGTTTTATCTCGAAACATTACCGGTGAAGAGTATGTGTTTCTAAGAACAACCAGTAATTAAATATTTACTCATCTGTCCACATGGTTTCACCAACCTGGCAAATTCCAAGGATCAGTTTGGAATACGTCAAACTCAGGAATAATAGAGGCCGGCAATGGAACACCAAAGACCTTACGTTTCAAGTAATGAACGAGAAGCTCTTCATCTGTTGGGTGAAACCTGAACCCAATAGGGAACTTGTCGCCACCAGTCCTAACAAAGTAAGGTTTCTCCATTCCAAATCTCAACTCAAAAACCTCCCAGCTTCAGAAAAGCCTGTTTCTTTATCTGAACCAAGTTGAGATTAGACTATCTGCAACTCAGCAAGGTTCAATATAAATGACAAAGATATAACGAGGCATATTTTACGTAAATTACCTAACAGAGCAAACTATATGCAGGAGAGAGAGAGACAGAAAGGAACATAGTCCAGATTGGAAGGCAAAAACGAGAAGAATGCTTGTTATGGCCTTTGAGTTTGTGGGCTAGTAAGTTAAGGAAAGACCAAGGGGCTGCTTATATGAAGGGAGGAGGGAGGAGGGAGGGGGATATTCCAAAGGTTCCAATTCGTAGGCTGAGTCAACTCCCTGATTGACTTTGGAAAGCCATTGCTTCAAACCATTTTTCTCATTGGTCATAAACGTGTACGGGGCGGTAGTAACATTAAGACGCAAAAGGCTACGTAAGGAAGTATTCCACTTCGGGTCAAGACGCACACACGGTCTGGTACTACCTTTAAACCCCACGTTTGGCACGTTTTATAGTAGGTGGCTTTAGTTATTCATGACTGCACTGGTCGGTTACTTCCTAGGGATTTCGGTTTCAAAAGCATCGGACTTTATTAAGTTCTAAAGATGCCTGACTTTGCTTTACGATGGACTTGGAATTTCCTTAATTAAAGAAGATAGTTGGTGATTCCAGTAATTTTGTCTTCTAACCCGTCCAAAATCAGTAAGTTCCCACAATTTTACCATCTTAATCTATTTTAACCCAGAAATTGGAGAAGTTTGTGAAAGTTACCTCTAATTAGATATATTCTATAAATGAGCAACAAGAAAATCCTGGCTTAATTTTTTTTTACTTTAGCTTGGACATAACCTAAGGTCTAATTGACTTCAGGTCCTAAGTACAATCAATTCAAAAGACATTTGATCTAAGCCAAGTTTGATCAAACTGTGAAGGCCTGAAACTGGACTAAACTTAAAAAAAATTAATCTAAAATTATCCAAACAAGTGAAAAACATCTAGACAAATATAACATACTAGGAAAAAAAGAGTTGTTAAAACAATAGAAGGTTTGAAGAAACAAAAACATTTTGAAAAATCTCCTAAATGCAAGCAAGGTAAAAAGTCCAAAAGTTAGAAGAAAAATTTTAAATGCAAGGCAATAACATTGTAAATGATATTAAGATAAGAGGACTTTAAAGGGGTGAGAACAAGATAATATTGGAAATAATAAAAAGTTATTTTCAAGTATTAAAAGAGAAGCAAAAGAGATTGAAGAAGGAATTCTTATTTGAATATATGTCTCAATGCTTTTAATGAGAGGTATTTATACACGGTGTAGTTATATAATATAGAAAAAATATACTTTAATATATGCTAATTACATCCCTCAGTATTTGATAATCATATCCCTACTTATTTTCTAATAAAGCTGAATATAGATGAGACCTGACTCTTAAGAATATATTAACATCCCCCTCAAATTCAAGGTAGTAAAAAGTAAGATATCTTAATTTTGAAAGCAAGTTCTTGAAATCACCAAGTTGGGAGTGATTTGATGAAAATGTTTGCAACTTTAGATGGTGACAAAGTGGGGAACAAATTGAATATTGCCTTGAAGAACATGATGTCACACATGATAACAATCAATCTCAATATGTTTAGTACTAATGAAAGACATCATTACATGTTATTTATATGGCTTTGTGACTATCATTAAAGGGATGAGTAGCAAATGAAGAGGAAATAGCCGTATCCTAAAGTAACTAATAAAGCTAGAAAAGTTTAGAGGCAGTTTTAGCAAAAGCTCGATATTATGCTTTAGTGCTAGAGTGAGAGATAATTGTTTGTTTCTTACTATATTATAAAATGGGAAATGTTTTCGTAAAGAAATAGCAACAGTAGTTGAGCAACGATCATTTATCTCTCTAAATGAATCAGCATCAGAATACAAACATGATGTACAAAAGGATACGAAGCATAATATATAAGTAACTGCGATGAGATGCTAACATAAATTGACTAATGACGTTAACTGTGTGTGCAATATCTAGATGGGAGATATTAAGGTATATAAGACAACCAATTGATTTGTGATAAAAAGTACCATCAATAGCAAAAACATGAACATTGGGTTCAAGAAAAGTGTTACTAGTCTTAGTGTCAGTGATACCACTAAGAGAGATAAGATTTGTGATATATTTCACTTATGAAAGAAAGTACCCAAGTTCATTAAATAAAACCTCAATACCCAAATTGTAACTCAAATTACCTAAATCTTTTATCTCAAAATATTTATGGATAAAATATTTTAAAGTGCATATACCTTGAGTATCAACCCCAGTAATGATCATATGATCAACATAAAGGAGAAGAAGGCTATTCCTTTAAGCAATTTTGTGAAGAAACAATGCATGATTATAAGACTAGACCAAAAAGCAAGGAGATCAATAATGGAGGAAAATTTAGTAAACCAAATTTGAGGAGCTTATTTTAGTCTATATAAGGCTTTGTGAGGAAGAGAAACCTTATTAAAGGGATGATTATAACTAGATAAAGTTTGTATGTACATATTCTTTTTTATAAAATCAACATTGACGAATGCATTCTTGACATCCATTTTTAAATAGTAATTAATGCTTACTAACAACAACTACAATGAGACTACGTATTAAAGATAAATTGGATATAGAGGTAACTGTCTCTTTATAGTTAATACCATACTCTTGAGTAAATATTTTATTAATAAGTTAGACTTTGTATCATTTAATTGATCCATCAATCAAAGTTATAATTTTATAGACCCATTTACAACCAACAACAAACTTTCCTTAAGGTAATTCAACCAAATCTCTAGTATTTATTATAGTGAATGCTCATAATTCTTCTTCCATTACTTTTTTTCGTAAAGTGTTAAAATTTGTTTTGCAATAGATGTGAGGTTCATATAGGGAGATAACAATAGAATAAATATCAAAATCTTGAAGGCAAACAAAGGGGATACTTACTCGATTAGTGCAACAAGGAAAAAAATTGAGGAGTATAAGGTTTTAATAAGGGAGTCGATGGAGAAAAATCATTTGTAACAGGTGATATATCTACAGTTAACAAAGAAACAATAAAATTAGGTATAGGTTGTGTGAACTACTAAAAACTATCAAAAAATAATCCTAAAAGGGAAATGTCAAGAAACGAGGTTTTTTTAATTAAATTAATTGTTTCCATATAAGGTAAGGAGATACCTCGTAATGTTTTAATACAAATACCAATCGTAAAATATTAAAAAAGGCTAAGAATATAACAAAAATTACAATTTAACCAATGCTTCTTAGCGCATACATAGCCTTCATACAAATTACATGTTATCTAGTCTTTGTCTAAAGTTTTGTTTACTAACTTTCCCAATTGCCTCCTATTTTGAGGCTATATTCTTCAATTGTTTCTTAGATGTCTTGATATTTTAAGTGATGTTCCTTTTTTGAAAAAAAATTTACTATAGAATAAAAGAAAATTTGGCAAGAAGGTTTGCTAACATAAAATTTTGAAAGGGATAAGAACATTTTATGTTTTTAAAAGGTCACATTCTTAAAGATACAAAGTATTTGTGACAATAAATCTTAACACTTATACCCTTTATATTCTATCCAGTAACTTAGGAAGTAAAATAATCACACTCATGGTTTTAATTTGGTGTATTCATATAGTTAGAGAAGAATGAAATAAGCATTACTAAGGACTTTAAGAATTTGGCAGTTAGGAGCATGATTATATAAGCATTCAAAAAGATAGAAACTACCTATAACATGAGTGGGGATACAATTGATAGTATATATAGTAGTAAAAGTAGCTTCTTCCCAAAACCTTTTTGAACAAGAGGAAAAGATGAGAAAAGCTCAGTGAATACATTATCAATCACTAAACTATTGTAGTAGTCATGGAACTAGGTCAAACCCTAAAAGAACTAAATACTAGTTTCTTAATTTCATTTAATAAAATATGGGTTTATAAATAATTAACTAATAAATTAAAATTAACTGTTTGCATAAAAATGAGAAATTCAATTTTACCTAACTCTAACTCAAGTGAAGGTTCTTATCCAAATGTATCTCAGATTATTGTTCTAGAATGAATAAATTATCACAACTTGAGCATTTAGTCTAAAACCTATTAGAATAGCTACAATACATCTCAATTTTTTCTAAATTAATTGATTCAATTATAACATTCAAATCAAAATTACCATTAATTGATTAAGTATGATAGCATTCCATATTAATTAAATGATAGCAATAAGCTTCATAAAAAAGAATAAATAATAAATTAAATATTTGAGATGGTAATATTTATTCAATTTAGTTTTCATGTTTCTTATAAGATAGATATGTAATTACATAAATAAGCTACTTACTACTCATACCAATCACTCAAATATTTATGGATCACTAAACTTATGGATAGAAATAGAATAATAAACACTAAATTATGTTGTCAAATCAATTATTATTAATTAATAATGAAATAGAAGAACAAAAATAAGAAATGCTTATACTAAAATAAAATCTAGGTTTAAAACAAAACCTCCAAAAGTTACAACTAGATTTTTTATACTCCTTAAATCGAAAGTTTCAGATTTAGCCACCTATGGTTCTTTTTTTCTGATTAAAGATAGAAGAAAGAAGAGAAAAAAAAAGTGTGTAACATGTTGTTCCCTCTCCCAAAACTATGGTCTATGAATATTCTAAAGAAAATTATTGAAATAATTCATAATACCTATCTAATAGAGCTAAAAATAAAGTCTCCTAATTAGACTAAACTTCCTAGACTGAGCCTAATTCCAAGTGTGATCCCATCTTTTCAATTTCAACAATCTTTCATCTTTGACTCCATCTTCCTAAAATTTGTGGCTTTGATAAATGATATTCTAATTAAATCCAATCTCTAATTTTCAACTCTTAAAACAAAAAAATATATTAAATTTACAAATTAAGTAGCAAAACAACTAAAGAAAAGAGATATGTCCAATTAACATGATCTAATCACATCTTATCAAATTCCCCTATACCAGACTCATGCTTGTCTTCTAGCATGCATCAATTAGATATGTCAATCGTCCTTTTCTAAACGTCTCATCCTCTTTCATGTTGTCCAAAAATATAAAATAAGTTAATATACATTAAAGGTTTAAGATAAGAATGCAATCAAGAGAACAATAACTCATAGGATAAATTTTTAGAATAAAAACATAACATCTCATCAATTCCATCAAAATAAAATAAAACAAGACTTGCAACTCTCTTATGGACTTCACTTTATATGTTCAAAGTGTTAAGGGATTATTAAACTCTCAAATCAAAGCATAGTGTGTTGTTTCTACTAACTTTCTTATAAAACATATCTTCACCACTAATAACTGTGAATCTAATGCATAAATCAAGGGGTCTTGATAAGAGATGTAACGTGGATTAGGTAAAGGTATGACATAAAGGAAATTTTAGGTTTAAAAAATTAAAGGAAATACAAACTTATCCCTATAAGTTTTAACTCAAATTAGTAAGTCATTTTATTCAAATTGCGTAATTCTAATCAGGTAATCATTTTTTATTTTTCTTCTTTTTCTTCAAAATAAGAAACATCAAATATGAAAATTTTTTAATTATATCTATAATATCCTACCTCCTAAAATTGTTAAGAGATTAAATTATTAAATCGAGTCACATGAGTTATTTCATTTAAGAATTTATGAGATGCATTTCATTCACATGCGTAATATTCGTATACACATATGAATCATGATTTAGAAAACATTGCAAGATATTATATATACTCAATTAACATGTTCTAGGGTATGAAAGGTTTTTACTGATCATGATGTAATTATGTATTGATTTTGTCTGGATTTTTGTTTTGATGGACTATAATTAGTAAATTGGGAATTTATCGTTACAATTGAGTGATTGATGAAGTGATATGTGCATCTAGTCTAAGAAAAAAGTTAAAGAGCAAGATAAATTGATACATGGGAATTTATGTTGAATAGGCCTATGAAATGATGACATGTGGCATTGAAAATATGTGACAAATGACAATTTAGACTTGTAACATATGGAGCTTTAGAATATAAAGCTCCATATGTAGCTTTACAAATGATGACATACGTAGCCATATAATTAGTGACATGTGTAGCCCTCCAAGTGGTAACATATGGAGGCTTAAATGAGTGACAAGTGGAGTCTAAAGTATGTGACACATGAACTAATAGAATAGTGATATAAGGACCAACAGCAGGATAACATATATACCAATAGAAGGGTGACACATGGACCAATAGAATAGTGATATATGGACCAATAAAAGGATAACATATGTGCCAATAGAAAGGTGACACATAGACCAATGAAATGGTAACACAGGGATTAGTTTGACCTTCTTGAATTTTCTAGAGAAAATGGATGAAAAAGGAAATAAAATTGAGAGTGGAGATTGGACATAAGGTTAAAAGAGAGAGAAAAATGAAAATGAGAAGAAAAGGAAAGAAAAAGGGAAGAGAAGATGAGAAGGAAAGAAGTTATCAAGGTAAGTTGAAATTTTCGTTTTAATTTCATTTTTCTCTTTTGATCTATCTTTCATATCCTTAGAGCATGAATTTGAAGAAACTCCAAAAATGAAAGTTCTATATATAGGTATTAATTTGACCTCTGTGAAAATGGCTTGACAAAATAGAGACTAGAGCTAGAGTTATACTTGTTTTCCTAATACTACCTGTGATAGAACCTTGTGCAGGAACCTTGTATTATTTCCTAACTTTTAAGGACCTTAGAGTCCGAAGTAGTGAAAGTATAACCATGAAAAAGGATTATTGATGTCTTATTAATGCTTATGTGAAATTTTTTGGTTATGAGATGTCTTGATAATGATTTATTGAGGGTTAAGTATTGGTTACCAGTCTGTTTCTTACCAAAAATAGGACATAATTTGGATGGAGATTTTATTTTAAAGGGAGATGTTATTTATGTAATTTTTGGATATATTAAGCCTATTGAAAGTATGGTTTCAAGGGGCATAAGAATCATGGCATTTGGATATTTGTAGAGAGAGTTATGATTAAAAGAAGATAACTTGTTCATAAAGGAATATTAGGAAGAAAGGGATGAAAACATTGCACATAAGATTAGGCTAGCTTAATGGTGAGCAGACATTGAGCTGAATTACTAAGTGAATTATTAACCTATTGACATATGTTAGAATAACATTCATGATGATTGATTAGGGATGAATTTGGTTATGGTGTTGGTGTTGAATGTGTGTTAGAATTTAATGAATGGATTAGTTATGTTTTATTTTGATTTTGATGCTTGAAAGACCATACTTTTTGAACTACCAAATGAATGATTTGAATTGGACTTAGATCTGAATTGATTAGGATTTGAAATACCTTTAAGGTATAATTGAGGTATAATTGATAAACTATCTTGAAGGTGTCAAAATTTGAAAGAAAAGTGGAAGGAAAATGAAGGTGAACTTTCGATTTATCCATCCCACGATTGTGGGAATGGTATTGGTTCCTTCCTACATTCGTGGAAATGCTTGGTTATGAGAAAGAATTGTGTTTTATGTTATGGTTGAATCATATAAGGATAAGGAACTATACATAGGAGTAATTGGACTTTACTGAGGCTTAAAATGAACTTAGTTGTTGATGAATCAATTGGTTAAGTGTTTGATGAGTTTAGGTTATTAATGGATGTTATAATTTAAGGAATTGATTGTTTGATATCAATGCATATTAATTTGGGAAATATGAGTTATCAATAGTATAAGAATGTTCCTTTGAATGCAAATGTGATTTAAAGGCTATGAACAATGTGAATTATTTATAAATGAAAAAGAATTGGGAAAATTTGTGAATATGAAACATTAAAAAAGGATTGGTGATCATATGATTGATGAATTGAGAATGATCAAACTTACTTAAGGTATAAACCTAATTTCAAACAAGTTATGTACAAGTTATAATGAATAAATGGTAAAAACTTGTGAATAAGGATACATACTTGGGATAGTCAATTGAGCATACATTGAACATGATATATATGCATGTGCATGGATGAATAGTTATATGATTGATCAACTTAGCAATATGTGAATTATGTGTGTATTGTATGACAATTGAAGCACAAATACACCGACAACATCCAAACATTGCTAGATCATCAAGGCAATAACTTATTGGAGCATATTATGAGTCAACCTAGATGTGTAAACTCAATTATATGTGTGTTTCTATTTGAGTTATATGTGTAGTGAGTTGACCTAGATGTTTCTCACTATGCTTGAATTGTTCTTGATTAATTTTTATATATTGAACTATCACTAGTATGATTGTGATAATTTTGGACCATCAATTGTCCAAGGAGATCATTATTCAGGACTGTATGGGAAGTGCTTAATGATTGTATGTGAATGTGGAAAATTTGTGTACTCAATTGAATAATGAATGCCATAATTCAATCTGATGATTGTGATAAATGACGGTGCATGCCGAATGAAAGTGGTTGATAGCACATTATATGAAATGATGTATTTCATGACATTGATGTGCATGATCAGATAAAGGAGTTGTGATCGGAGTGACCACCCTAAAAAGAGCTTAAAGCTCAAAAATGTTCCCACAAAGCCACATTTAATGATTAATGAGCCCGGTATACACAGTACATAAGGACAGTATATGAAATGAACCCGATATCTACAATACATAAGGGATAGTATCTGAAATGAGCCCGATATCTATAATAGATATAGAACAGTTAAATAAGCGCTCGGTCACAACAAATTAAAAATGAAAGTGGAGTCTCATGTGCACTTGCATCCATATTTTTACATATACTACGTGAATATTTACAAAGAATAACTGAATTGAGTGGATATAATGATATGTTATGCTTGTGTATATGTGGATGATATGAATGAGATGAAGTGAATGATTAAATTATCCTAAAATGATTATATGAAATGTTTGTATTCTTAATAAGCTATTGAAGTATGATGAATACCGTGATCAGGTACTAAATTCTAAACGATATGATATATAGGATTTGATGTTGAATGAGGTTTATGTTTGTTTGAGTGAGCACATCGATGATGGTTCACTCACTGAGTTCGCAAACTCATCAAAATTGCAACGTTAATTTCAAGTTCAGAGGAGACCTAACTAGTCTAGTTGAAGTAACTTCTGCATTTAGATATGGGTCAGTGTCAGGATCAATTGTACCTACTAATGCCTTAGTTATGTTTTACCAAGGATTGTATCTTTCAGTTGTTGTTTATTGTACATGTGAATTTTGGAAACGTAAAGACATTTGAGACTGTATATGTTTGTGAATAAAATTGGAACAACATGATTATTGGAATGTTTTATGTTATATGCGATGGATTAAGAAGTAAAAATGAATTGATTTAACCGCCTTAACATGCCATTTTCATAGAGTATGATCTCGAATATCCTTTGATATGTCAGGTGTATGCTTTATGGGAGTGGTATGTGACAATATCTCTCCATCATTCTACAAAAACTGAGAAATTTAATCACTATAAATTGAATCATTTAACTAACTTTTTATGGAAATGGTTAAAATCTTATACAAATAAGCTTTATACATTTTTTTCAATTTAGGGGTTTAAAATTATAAAGGAAATCAATGAAAGAAAGGTAAATGTGGCTTGTAACATGGTTAATATCTAAGAAAAGAAAGGCTAAGGCTCATATTGGTTCTTTAGGGGTAAAAATTAAGGTAGGCTTTTATAGGTAAAAAATGGTTATACCTAACAGCCCTTATCACGTTCATGCTTAAATTCATTAAAATTGTGGTTTCAAAATGTATGCAAAAGCAAGTTTTGTACAAATGGTACTTTAAACTTAGCTAACATAAACAAGCCATGTTGGATAACACACAATAAAGAAAAATGGATGAGCAAAATTTTATTGAATTGCTCTTATGTTTAAAATCTTATATTAATATTAAAATGTATCAAATCTTACACATTTTCATTCAATAAAACTAACGAGGCACTTTAAGTAATTTATAGAACAACACTAACAATGATCATCTCTCTCAAGCATTAAACCTCAAACCAAAAAATATATCCTAACTTGGGTCTATTTCTAAACAACAATCAGAAAATTTAAGGTTGTTACAAAGAATATATATATATATATATATAGTATTTAAGAGCCGTAAATAAAAATAATACATTTCACTAAAAAAAGACCTATTTGAACATGGTATAGTATATATATATACTTCTCCAGAAAACATTCCTTTAATTACCCCTTCACAAATTACCAGACAACCTTCAACCACTATAGCAGACACTGTACAATCATCCCAAAAGAAACAAGACAACTCTTATGGAAAAACCTATGTCATCTACAATGGACCTATGGCAGGATTATATGATGAATGACATAAAGCAGCTGTGCATATAAATGGAAGATCTGGAATTATACATAAAAGTTTTAATTCACGTATAGAAGCAGAAAAAGCTTTTGCAGAATTCAAAAATCCAGGATTGAGACCTCAATATAAACAAGTATTGGAATCTCCAACTTCAACCAGCAAAATGACATCATTAGGACGACTACCCAACATGGATAGAATCAATTCAATACCATTGAAGGAAGTACAAATGGAAGCAAGAAGGATAACACCAGAAATGTTTTATGAAAGTTTTCAAGCACTCAACAACTGGACGGAAGAATCGAAAATCTTTCAATATTATCCACAGAATAGAGTAAAGTATGGACCAAAAGTAGTCATTCTACCAGAAGCAGATCCCTTTACGACTTATCTTCTTTTTCAGAGTGGCCTCATAGATACAATTTATCTATTGCAACTAACTCTTCTTTCAGAATTCCCTTCTGGATTCATTCAAGCAGTAAAAAATTATAAAGATCGATTCGCCAAAGATCGTGAAATATTCATCAAGATATGGAGTAGTTATCCCATTTTTACATCTGGAGATTTACAAGATGGAGAAATCAAACTTGGACGAATTGCATTTATTCAATTAGGCATCAGCAATGGCTTATACCCTAGTATTGATGAAGCTCCCAAGCATCCTTTTGATTGGGAACTAATTAATCATTTTAATCTTCAATGTCTCGAAGGCGTATTTATTCAAGTCAACCGAATTCAAGCAGATTCAACGATCAAGATCAATTACAAAGGAAATAACCAAATTATGATCTCATCTTACAAAGCAGCAATCACTCCTGAAGCGTTACAATTAATTCATCAGTTTCGCAAGCCTTTTATTGCTCTGGACGATATTTTTGATACACTCAACATGACATGGAAATAAGCAATTTGTCAACAGTTTCGTTACCAACCTCTACATAAATGTTCATTATGCCCTTCTCAAGTATCTCAGCAACATGAAGACAACGACTCCGAGTCAATCAAAGCAATTATTGATGAATAAGAGCAATGTAGACTCATGGAAGTGTCGGTAGAAACTGACAAACATGTAAATAGAATAGATTCTTTAGTTTTGTCATTTCACTTTTACTTTTTAGTTTTTTTAGGAGCATCTTACTGTTTTCTTTTCTTATGTCTCCCACATTGTATCTTTTCTTTACTTTTCCTGATTCCTTAGGTAGCCAATTTTCTTACTTTTGCTGCCTATATAAGGCAGACTTTGTAACCTCTTTCGGTATGTAGAAATTAAACTCTTTTTCTCTCAATCTCTCTCGCCGTTTACCTGTGTGTGGTGTTAAGGCATAACGAGGTATGAGAAATTGGTTTTATTTCTTCATCACATCATATATTTATTTATTCATATGATTTATCTTTTATTACTCTTTATTCATTTAACACTCATTTACTTATATCCATCTTATCTGTTTATTATAGTTTATTATCTTCTTAAGCATATGTTTTCTTTATAATCATTATGAGTTCTTATTTTGAGCGCAAAGCTTTATTAAAAGAATTAATTGATCTTACATTTATTCACAATGAGCGTTTTGATCATATCATTCAACAACAACAATTATATATTGAACAAACTCCTCTTACATCTACTACTCAGGCAGATCTCTTGCATAGACAACAAATTATTGATTCTTTTTAGAAAAAGAAACAGGATAATATTCTTAGACGCAAGGAATTACGTGAACAAATTCACCATCTTATTGATTAATTTTTCTTGTTTTCATTCAGATATGGGTTATTTTCAAACAAAACAAGCATTAAAAAGGACTATTCAAGATCTTTATCAAAGTGACGATCGCCTTGATGATTGCCTAAGTATGTTTTATGCTCGTAATAAAAAAGCTCATCCAACCAACAATGAAGAACAAATGGCCCATTATGCAAAAATGATTCAGATGGCAAAGGATTTGAAAGAAATTAATAAGGATTTACGAAACTTAGCTATCCAACGTATCAATAGGCTTATTGACTAAGCAAGTATTGTATCTCGTTTGTAATCCTAAGCATCCTCTATTTCGAAATAAAAGTCATAAATTATGTATTTTAATGATCTTCAGATACTTAAAAATTTAATCAGTAATACTGAACACCTTCTTGATGAATATAAAACTCAAATAGATTAGTTAACAAGTCAAATTGAACTTTTATCCAATGCACCTTTTATGTTTTATTTACCGACAACTAGAGAATTACACCGGATGTTAGTAGTTAGCAATGAAATCTATCGTAGTTTACAAGAAAATTTATGATCTTACAAAGATGCAATTCAATATTATATTTGCTAATCATGTATGCATATTTTCTAATCTGTTTAGTTGTATTCATTTGTTCTTTATTCTTTATACACATTCTCATTAAATTTATTGAAATATGTGTCTTCATTTTAGAACCATCAGATTTATGCAATTATTTGATTATCATTTATTATTTTGGCATTACAGATGAACTGTATGAGTATTTATTTATCCAATGTTTACTTTTTCAAGATGAATTTTTCGAATGGTTTACACCCAATTATGAGAAATATGGTACGAATTATAAGTTATATCAATGAATAATTGTTCTATTTGTAGCTAATTAGAACAATATATTCAGGAATTAACCCCTATCGTCAATACATATAGACAAAAGATGAGAGATATTGCTTCCAGATTTATACGATATATTTATGAGCATCCACCAGAATTTATAAATAAAGCAGACTTAGAAAATATTCAATTCGAATTAGAAATAGCTAGACAAACATTTCATATATTTGTTACTGAAAAAGATTCTTTAGTTCTTTCTTTACAATTACATAAAATTCAAGTACATAATACATTATGACTAGTAAAGGCAAATCATTCCTCTGAAATACCTGATGTAGACAATTTAGAATTAGAAAAAAGTCAAGGAATTTTTCATTTAAATACTTTATTCACACCAGATAAACAGAAACAAATAAGGAAGACTAAATTAGATTTAAAATCAGGACAAGATATAAAAACTTCTCAAATAACAAAGTTATTCGATAGACAAAATATAGTATATTTTGGTAAAATAGTTCATGAAACTCCTCTTCAAATGAATCAATGTAATGGACACATTAGAATTAGTCTGATAAATCAAGAACAACTAGCTAAACAATTAAAAAGATTCCAGAAAATAAAAGAACTAAAATTGGTTTTATTCATTTATCATTTATTAGCAGAACAATGTTTAGAAATGAAATTACGAAAAACATTAAAACATAAAACTCGATTATGGTGTTGTGACAACAATGCTGAAGTACCTCAAAAGTATGGATGTCATCGTGTTTATAAGAAAAAATATAAGAAATATAAACATAGGTATAAACCCTATAAATGGAAAAAATATACACAATATCATAAACAAAAACCTTATTTTTATAGACGTAAGTTTCAACGTTATGGATATAGACAACGCAAACCAAAAGAATTTAGAGCCAAGCAAAAAGATTGTCCACAAAACAAAAAATCTTGTAGATGTTGGATTTGTAAAAAAGAAGGTCATTATGCAAATAATTGTCCTCAGAAACAAAATAAAAATCCAAAATATCAATCCAAAGTAAATATTTTACATTCTGCTTTTGAACATCACTTAGAACCAATTGAATCCGATTATGATACTAATTCTGCAATCTCTTCTATATATTCTTATGAATCACAAAGTCAATCATCAGAATCATCAGCTAAATCCCAATACGACATTTATTCAAGTAGTAATTTGGAATAAAAGAATTAATGCATATATAGATACAAGAGCAACTATTTGTATTGCTTCAAAAACTTTATTAAACTCGTGGAAAAAATTAGAAAAACCTTTACAAATACGAATAACAGATGGAAGTTTTGAATATATATGGTATGTTAGTTATTATAATAATATTATTATTGAAAATTATACATTTGCAGTACCTTCCATTTATCAACAAGAATCAGGTTTACCCTTTATCATTGGAAATAATTTTCTAAAATTATATAATCCTTTTTGTCAATACTTACATTATATAACATTAAAAACGCCTTATATTAAATCGATTAATCAGAAGTCTATTATTCTTAAAATTCCAATTTATCATACTTTTTATTTAAAACAATTAGTTCAAATAACTGAAAAATTAGATTCGTTAAGATTTTATTTGATTAATAATACTACCTTTCAATCAGAAATTGAAACTTTATTAGATCAAGTATGTAGCGAAAACCCATTAGATCCAATAAAAAATACTCACCAAGAATTAATAGAAATTAAATTAAAAAATCCCTATCAAGAAGTCAATGTAAAAAATAATATTCCCTATTCACAAATTGATGTACAAGAATTTGTCACTGAGTGTATTGAATTATTAAACAAAGGATTAATTTCACCGAGCTATAGTAAGCATTCCGCCCCAGCTTTTTATGTAAATAACTCTGCAGAACAAAAACGAGGAAAAAGACGTATGGTCATTAATTACAAAAAATTAAATGAAGCCACTATAGGAGATGCATATAAAATACCTAGAAAAGACTATATTATCAATAAACTAAAAGGACACAAATGGTTTTCTACTTTAGATGCAAAATCAGGTTATTGGCAACTTAGATTACATGACAATACAAAAGAATTAACCGCATTTTCCTGTCCTCCACAAAAACATTACCAATGGAATTTATTACCTTTTGGATTAAAACAAGCCCCTAGTATTTATCAAAGATTTATGGATAATAATTTAAGTGATTTAGAAGATTTTATATTTGTCTACATTGATGATATCATTATTTATTCAAATCAGGATAAAATGGATCATCTCAAGAAAGTCAAAATTGTTTTAGAACGATGTAAGGATAAAGGAATTATTTTTAGCAAAAAGAAAGCAAAAATTGCAAGACAAAACATCGAATATTTAGGAATTGAATTTAATAATGGATATTTAACATTACAACCTAATATACTTATAAAACTACAAGAATTCCCTGATCAATTATCTAATCCAAGGCATGTACAACAGTTTTTAGGATTATTGAATTATATATCTGACCAAGGTTTTATAAAGCATTTAGCCAAAGAAAGGAAATGTTTACAATTGAAATGTAGCCCCAAATATCAATGGAGTTGGACCACGCAAGATACCGTTGTAGTTCAGAAATTAAAAACTCTCTGTAAGAATCTTCCTCTCTTATATAATTATCTTCCGATGGATACACTATTGCTCCAAACGGATGCA
>JANIIA010000008.1:13516282-13532640 GCA_027478495.1 Erythroxylum alaternifolium | reverse complement strand
GGCTATATATCGAAAATACCCTCAAATTCTTCTCATGCATTCTTTCCATAAGTTCTTATGCTTAATTTAAGGGAAAAATTTTCATGGGGCCGATAAGGAATCTTCACTCAATTCTTCTTCACTGTATTCTACCAAGAGTGGGATCAAAGGATTTGGTGACGACGAATGATGAACATTGTCTATTTCATCTACTCACACACCAATCTATTAATCTTTCGTTCTTGATTCTGATCTACATGATAAGGGCTAAGGAGGATTATCATCTAAAGAATGGTTCGTTACCTTACGGTATGTTGTTGAGAAGATTCTTCAAAGAATCTGGAATCCTACTTGATAAAGGAAATAGAGTAAAGCTGAATATTAAGAGTGTTATCAATACCTCTACTATTCGCAAAATGGGGATTAAGATTGAAGCTGAAATAGATAAAGATTTCAAATTGACAGCACCGTCTAAGGGGGAGATTTCAATCAGAAGAAGCTAGAAAGAAGATGTTTCATCTGGTGTACAAGCAAAAACTTAATCAACCGGAAGAATCTCAGCTGAGGTGGCAAAAGTTGAACAATCATCTTATAATTCAATACGAGCCAAGACGATTCCTGAAAGGAAGAAAAGTGTAAAGGTTCAACAACCAACTCACAAAGTATCCTTAAAGAGGAAGGCTTAGACGCTCCAATCAAAAAGACCCAATAAGTCTAAAAGGTCACCAAGATTGATGACCTTATGACAACAAGAACAAAAAAAGCAAAAAACTTTGATTCTTGGTCAAGTTTCTGAAAGTGCTAAGGAGCAACAACAATAGCAACTTACTAAAGCAATTGTCTTTATCCCTCAGACTTAATCAGAACAATCGTTTGGAGAGACAGAGATAAAAAAGAAGTTAGTATTTGAGCAGAAGAAGTCTCAACAACAACTCTCTTCCAAGCCGACAGAAGAATAAAGGAAGATGAAGACGATTCAGAAAAAGAAGGTTGAAAAGTAGCAACCAATCTACAACCCTCCTCAACCAATGAAGACAAAAGATTTGAAGATGAAGATTATAAAAGAATCAATACCTGATCGAAACAAAGGTTCAATTATCATTAGAGAACCTCCTAAACAGAAAGTTAAGGTTCAAATTAAACCTGTAACAGTAAACGATCAGATTATACATCTTTTTTGTCCTAAAGGAAGAAGATTGTATGGTATTCTGCAAGATGAAAAGGCAGAACTATATCTATTGAAGATGACAAAAAATCCTTACACAATATACCCAGTGACAAGCAGAACAATGATAAAGATTGTACCAGATGTACAACCTAGATGTCCAACACTGGTAGACAGTAAAGACAAAGGCAAAAAGAAGAAATTTCCTGAGAAACAAGAAGATGACCTCACAGAAGAAGAAATTCGAGTGGCGGTGAAGAATATAGACGATGTATGACGTGCAGCTCAACCTGTAGGCTTCTATATTTCACATCACATATCAAGGCCATCAGGAAGTAACTTTGGCGCATCGACCATAGATGAAAGTTTCAAGGTCATTGGGACAATATCGGAAGAAAGATACAAAAAGATTACAATTGAAGGTATTAATTTCTACTTAGAAACATTTGTGCATTTACTTATTTATTTTAAACCCTTAGGTTTCATTCCTTCTGTCAAAGATATCCTATACCTTCTAGGAAAACTAATTTTCAAACTACCCAAACCTGATGATCTTGACATTTCACACCAGACACAACCTTTCCAATTGCCCTCCATCAAAATTATTAACTTAGACGATTCAATCAGAAAACTGTCTATCTCTGAGTACCTTCATCCACTAAGTGAAAAGCTACAAGATTCTACCGATAATTGGAGTTCTTGAAGAATTTCATCGCATGGATTGAAGCTAGTCAAAAATAGAAGGAAGATCAAGAAGCCTTAGTTAAACATATTAAAGAGATTGATACTAAGATTGATGATCTAAGTGACTCAGTGGGTGATCTTCATGAGGAAGTAAAACTTCTACGTGTGACTATAGAAGAAGACCTCAAGACAATCCACACTGATATTCAACATATGTTCTCTGAAATCTTGAAGCATCTGAAATGATACTTTTTATTAATAACAAATAGGGGGAGAATAGTAGAAAAGAAAGTAGAATTAGTATTAGAAATTTATTTTTCTTATATATGCATTGTATATCTTGCATTATTCGTCTAAATAAATATATTATTTGTCTGAAAATTATTCGTCTGAATATTATCATTATCCATCTGAATATCTTTTTTATCTTATAATATTATGATTATTTGTTATCATTAAAAAATGGGAGATTGTTAAGTCAAAAAGACTTCACTTCTTCTATTGATTTTGATGAAAGTCAAATAATAATAATAAAAGAAGTGTGTGAACTATTTTTAATGAGTTTGTTAAGTGCGTAAATAAATGTAAGTAGCAAAATCATCAAATCAAGATGATATTCAAGAGCTGACTAAAACGAAGTCAACCAGATGAAGTCATATGACTAAAACGAAGTCATAAGACAAAGCGAAGTCGTAAGACAAAGCAAAGTCATAAGACGAAGTGAAGTCATAAGATGAAGTGAAGTCATAAGATGAAGAGAAGACATAAGATGAAGTAAAGACATAAGACGAATCATACAAATCAAATCAAGATGATATAATTGAAGAATAATCTACAACGTCAGTTAGTTAGTTAGTTAGAGTTAGTTACAAGACTCAACTAATAACTAATTTCTGGAGATTCTACAAGCAGTTTTCTTAAGAAGACCATTAGAGAATTAGACTATAAATATCAGTTGTAGTCATTGACAAAACATACAACTTTCAACTCTCAACTCTCAACTCTCTACTCTCTACTCACACAAAATAATTCAGTGATCAAATGAGTATACTGTAAAAATATCCTGAGTGAAAAGAAGGAAGAAGAGAGATCAAGAACACTTGTAACGTGAGTTTAGAAAACTCAAACAGTATTTTTTCAAGTGGAAGAGAAAGCTAGAGCTAAGATAGCAGATAAAGAATACTTTCTGAAATAGACCTGAAGAGGCTCTGGAAGTGAGAAATAATACTTGTAAGATAGTGAAATCTCAGATAAACTCTGAGGACTGGACGTAGCCCAAAGATTAAAATTGAACCAGTATAAATCGTGGTGTCATATTCTCTAAGCCTTATCTCTTTAATTTCTTGTTGTTAGAAGAATAGATACTATTTCTGCCGTTGCATTACTCAAACAAAATAAGTGCATTGTTTTGTAATCGTTTGAATCTTTCAAGAAAATCAAGAAGTTTTTTAAAGATTACTATCTTAGACAATTTAACACAATTCAACCCCCTTTTGTGTATTTTACATATTATACGTAATTTTTATAATAACAAGTGATTTACTTCACTGAGTGTGTGTTTAGGTTTTAATTACGTTAGTTTATGTGTTTAAGTGTTTTTTTATAGGTTAGTATGAGTCGTTGAGCTTAAATGTTATATTTTTTAAGTAACTTGATGTGTTTGTTAGTGTTTAAGGGTAAACGGAAAAGAACAGAGAAGTTTCGAAGCCAAAACTACGACCCACGATCGTGACACAGTAGGGTAATGTTTTAGGAATAATTATCAACCATAAAGAATAAGCCCACGAGGCATACCAGCCCAAATGGGTAATGTTCTAGAAGCAATAATAACAGATCTGTAACAGAAGAATAATACACCTGCCAGAAGCAATAATAACAGATCTGTAACAGAAGAATAATACACCTGCCACTTGCTTTGTTGTATAACCAAACAAAATAGGTTATCTGTATATAAACACCTCATGTATAGTACTGATTTTGATTTTTGACAATAGTAAAATTTCTTCTTCTTTTACAACCACGTACGTGATTTCATGGGATCATGGAGAGGAGAAAAGATACACCTAGTCCCACGACCAATTATATAGAAATAGATTACTTGTTCTGATTTACAAGTATTCATTTATTCAAGACTTACAACAAATAAATAAAGACTCATAAAATAAGAAAATCAGAATAAGAAAAAAAGGTAGATTAAACTTCTATCATATTGCGCAGTCAGCAATGACTCCTTTAGCCATCATCTCCACCATCTCATTCTGCACTCACAATAAAATTATAAGCGCCATCTTTTCCATCGCCTCATGCTGGCACCACCTCATTCTACACCCATCATAAATTATTAGGATTAGGACCACCTTTTCTTCTTCTACCCACTTTCTCTCGCTTCTTTTTGCCACGTTCTACGTATCAATCAACAATTTGAACGTTTTAGATTCCATTTGTTCAATGGGCAAGCTTTCCCATTTAACAGTAAGATCACTTCTTAATCTTGGATCAATCATATTCCTTTGGATATTCTCTGCTGACTGTAGTCTTTCAACCAATAACCGACACGAAATGTCAATGTCCTGTACATCATAAAAGAATATTCGCGAAATAGCAATTTTGATCTTTTTTTTAAAAATCCAAAATAGCCAACCGAACAAAATATTTATAATTAGTCAATAAAAGTAGGATATCTTCTCTGTAACTCTTGACAGGCAGACCCTTGAAAGACAAGCAACGAAAAGTTACAGGGGAGTTTAGGAAATAGCTAAGGAATATCCAAAGGCATATCTTTTTTTTTTTTTTTCCCACAATGACAAAGCAACAATGGAGGAATATTCTACCAGCAGATCCATTCTTTGTTTTGGTTTGGTTTTCTTTTCTTTTCCTTTCTCCTCACAATAACAAACAAGATCTGTCTTCAAAAGCCAGATATCCACCACCAACCATTATAAAAATAACCTTTCTCCTAAAACCCTTTTTCTCATCCATCAAACCACAATTTTCCAAAATCCCAAGCTCTCTGCTGCTCGGTATGGCTCTCAAAGCGGTTCATGTCTCTGATGTTCCCCATCTTCACCAGGTCCCAGAGAATGCTTCTTTTTCTCTCCGCTCCAACTATTTCTCCAAAGGTTGCATTAATTATCATACTTCCGTATTCGTTTCCTGCCTTTCTTTTTCTATTTTAGTGGGTATTGATCTTTTCCCATTGATGAATAGGGGTAGAGTCAAATAGGGTGACTTATAGCATACCAAAGTTCTTGGTGATAGGGCATAGAGGTCATGGCAAGAACAAGTTTCAAGCCACAGATCGAAGAATGGAAGCCATTAAAGAGAACTCTATCATGTCTTTCAACGCCGCTGCTAAATTCCCTCTTGACTTCATCGAGTTTGATGTTCAGGTTAGGTTTTATTTCCTCGTTAATTCCTGGATTATTTTCTCATTATTTTCTTCGTTCTTGTATTTTCGTTTAGCATGTCTCTACTTTTGTGGGTTATATTCAAAGGCTGTCAGTGTCAGTCACCCGCAAACCATTAGTTTCTGTCAGAGTCCACATGCATTTAGCCGTGTCAACGCGGATCCTCCGTGCCATCATGTATGAAATTTGTGGATGAAATTAAATGATAAATGGCACAAAGATCCTCTTCGGTGTCAACGCACGTAAAACTAGCCTTTTCTTTAATCGTTTTAGCGAAATTACGGATCATTGACGTCCCCAAGACTGTATACATTTCGCCTTTTTTGTCTTCCCTTTTTATCTTTTGTTTTTCATGTAAGGAAGGATATTGTACTGATGATGTCGTATTTTGGTTTGTTTTCTTTGTGGGCAATTTATTTTGTCGTCTTGTTTAAAAAAAAAGAATTCAAAGAATTACCAAGTTGAACTCAAAAAATAAAGAAACAGTGTGATTTGTTTAGGTGACCAAAGATGGGTGCCCTGTCATTTTCCACGACGATGTTATCCTCTCCGAAGATAATGTAAGTCCACCTTGCTCTACTTTTAGCCTTTAATATAAATATTCTAGGACCTACTTAATTGGCTCAGGTCTTATTTCGAACCAATCATGAGGCATGGAAGTGGATTTGTGATTACCAGGACACCGTGTATGAGAAGAGAGTGACAGATTTGACCTTGTCTGAATTCCGAAGCTATGGTCCACAAAGAGAGACGGGAACCATTGGCAAGCCTCTTTTAAGAAAAACTAAAGATGGGAAAATAGTAAGATGGAATGTGGAAGAGGACGATTCACTCTGCACTCTAAAAGATGCATTTCAATCGGTAAAACCTTCTCTTGGTTTTAACATCGAACTCAAATTCGATGATCACATCGTATACCAGCAAGATCACCTTATCTGGGTCCTTCAAACTGTCCTAAGGGTATAAAATTAATACTTCTTAAGTTTTAATTTATGGGTTTAATGTTGTGAAACAGTGCTGAATTTTGATCTTTCTATATCTATCTTTAGGTGGTGTTTGAGTATTCCAACGAGAGGCCCATTATTTTCTCATCCTTCCATCCCGATGCTGCTCTGCTTGTTAGAACGCTACAGAACACACATCCTGTAGGATCATTTCTAATTATGTTAATTTTTCCTCTCTTTTCAAAAGTTTCACTAACTGGTAGTGGTGCTAATGAAAATCGTACGTTTCAATTGTTGCAGGTTTTCTTTTTAACAGATGCAGGGACTCAAATTTTCTATGATGTCAGGAGAAACTCGTTAGAGGAGGCCCTAAAGGTGTGCTTAGAAGGTGGTTTGCAAGGAATAGTGTCTCATGTCAAGGGTGTTTTCACAAATCCTGGCGCAGTCAACAAGATCAAAGAAGCCAAGCTTGCCCTTGTAACTTATGGAGAACTAAAGTAAGCATGAAGAAAAAACAACAGAGCTCGCTAGATTATCAGTTCCTTTCTTCAAAGTTCAATTTATCTTTAGAAGAGTACTGACTTTTTATATGCTCTTGTGAAGTAACGTGCCAGAAGCAGTACACATGCAACATTTGATGGGTATAGATGGAGTAATAGTTGATTTTGTTGAAGAGATTACAAAGGCGGTGTCGGACATGTTAAAGCCATCGAAAGTTTGTGATGCGGAAGAGAATGGGCAGATGGAGTTGAAAGCAAAGCCCAGTTTTTCCGAGAAGGAGCTTTCTTTTCTTCTGAAGCTAATTCCGGAGTTAATAAGACATTGAAATAGCCCATAGACTGATTTTTCTTCTCCTACTGTACACGGTAAAGACAAAGATAATGCATTAGCAAAGGGCAAAGGAGATTCTACTGACAATCACTAATATCAAAATAGTCCCGATAACATCCTAAAGCGTGAAAAATGAGCAAAGGGCAAGGGAGATTCTACTGACAACCACTAATATCAAAATAGTCGCGATAACATCCTAAAGCCTGAAAAATGAAGTTTTTGGCCGTTTTTAATATATGGGTCATCAATTTAGGTTAAGTGATGTAATAACTAAGTATTGATGTAATCTAAAAAATAATTTAATTAAATATTACTTAAAAGTGTAGTTTTCACTTTACTATTTCGCAAAAATCTAAATAAGTCTCCTATTTTAATCTCAATTATCACTTTTGTCATTTATATGGGTGCAATAAATATTATTTTAATAAATAAATTTGGGCTTAATTCTACCCTAAAAGGGACGTTATAAGTAGAGATTTATCATATATTTATAAATCATTTTAATATTCTTTACTTGCTTAATGAGATTTCTGATGCACCACCTTTAGTCCAAAGCAAGGGTAGATATCTAATGGACATTGAGCAATGAGCTATAATAGGCCATCTGATGGGCAACGAGCTATAATAGGCCGGGTACCGCTCTAAACTATTGAAACAAGTTTAGGCTCTGATACTATAATAAATTTAGGCCTAATTTTATCCCAAAAGGCACCTTATAAGGAGAGGTTTGTCATATATTTATAAACCATTTTAAAATTCTTTACTTGATCAACGTGAGATTCATAGACATAAAAAAAGTTGCTCCCTTATTAAGAACATCTAATTTCGGTGGATATAATCTAATGAAAAAATATCTCCTCCTAAGAATCATTTATCTTCAAATAACATTGAACAATCAAATTATTTAATTGAATGTGATTCATCTTAAATTTTCATTTGTCTATATCAAATTAATTTGATTTATGTACATCTAGGTTTTTAGTTTAGTGTAATTAGAAAGATGTGACTTTCATCTTATGTCCATATAGTAGGTCCATATTGTTTTTCTATTTTGCTACCTTTATTCTTGTTCCTGTGATCTTCATTTATATTTCAACATGACATCAGAGCTAGATTTGTATATTTGTATTTGCAATTTCCTTTAAATATTTTACTAACATACTATCTTAAAAAAATCATATCAATAACCATAAAGGCTAAAGTTTTCTATCCTTTGGTCGACAACCAAGCAAGTTGAAGCTATATTATTAACTAATCTATTGATTATTCTCTGCTTACAAAGAAAATGATCATTATACTTCAATTTTACAAATAAGGTGATTATGATTCATGCACATTTTAAGGGAAGTTGTTAATAATATCTTCTTATAACAATTACACCTATTGATCTTTGATCAGATCCCTTAGTTGTGATTTACCTTAATCCTTGATGAATAAAGAGATGTGTTTATGACCTAATTTTGTGTATAAGATGAGGGAAGAAATGTAAATGGAGGAATGATATAAATATGTTCTATTTTGAGTATATGAGAAATGTGAGTTATAAGTTGTCATGAGAGAAAATAGATGGAGCTTTGAAGTTAAAGAAAAGGCAAGTGTATTGTCTTGAAAAGATAAGAAATAAGATGATAGTTTAGAGATAAAGTGAAGTTGACAATGAAGTTGAATGTAAGCTGAAACATTGATGAATGTATGTATATATTGATGTTCCGTTTTGTATGTTTGACGAGTGTTTTTGAGTTAAAATGGAGATGAAAATGATGAGGAATTAAGCTAGAAAACATGAACTAAGCATAGGATATGTTAGAAGTAACTTGTAGGACTTGGAAATTTGGAAAACAAGGAAGACTATGGCTGGAAGTTTCGGATTTTGATAACCCACAATCTTGGGAAGTGTTTAAAGTGCTAGAAAGTTTCTGTTCGTGTAACCCATGATCGTGAGAAATCATCCATAATAGTGGGAATGGCTTTTACATGAATTACACTTCTTTTAAACGGTGATTGAAACAACAAATGGTAAGGTACTTTCCTATGGTGCATTTAGGCTTAAATGAAGCTCGAAATGAACTTGGTTTGATGATGGATTAAATGAATAATATGTTTAGGGTGATAATTGAGGTTATAACTTAAGCATGAATGATTGATATCAATGAGAAGTTCTAGAAATTTAGAGATGTTATAAGAATAAGAGATAGAAGTCGGGATCAGTTTGCACCTACTTATATCTTCAGTCTTTATGTATTAAGATTTGTTTTCTGCAACTGTTGAATATGTATATATGAATTTTGTACAATGTATACGTGAATTCAGTTTGTAATAACAGTTATGACTAAACACGTTTTGTAATTTTAATGGGCCTAAATGATTACTAGAATTCTGATGATGTATTTAATGTTTGTGAAACTTGTGATTGGAAATGTTTATGAATAAAATGGGTTGAAAATGATTATTGATTTTTTGAATATGCATGTGATGCATGAAAAAAATTTACAATGGGTTGATTGACTATCCTAACACACCACCCTCGTAGAGTATATTCTCAAATATTGTCGGTATGTTTGGGCATATGCCCTACAAGAGTAGGGTGCTATAATTTGGTATCAGAGCCGAAGCTTAGTATCTTACATGGGCATTTTTCAAAATATGCGTCAAGTTACATGCATTTTACGGCAACTGATTCTCAGTCTGAGTCGCATTTACATAAGTCACGCTCATGAACATTTGTTAAGAGTTTGAGCTATTAGAAGCAATGAGAAGAATGATGATCTATCTGAGTGTAAGAAAAAGGAAAGTTTGTGGATATCTAGAAATAAGAAATACTACATAGTTTGATATGATGGACAAAGATTCAATACATTTGTATTTATGGTTATATCGTCGAATATGACATCAATATTGTACTGTGGTTATATATACATCTTTAAATTGATATAGATGTGAATAAATTGTCGTAGATTGGTTGAGGAAAAGCAGAGATATAGATAGAAATGAGAAGAGCTAAAGTGTACAAGCCAAGTTGAAAGAAAACAAAATTTTATACGACCTTGAGAGGTTAAACTTGGACCTCGAATGATTGTTTGATTATCGTGATAAGAGTTTAAGATTTAACATAAAACTATGTCAGTGGAATTGTGATCAAAACTTTATGATGTTTATGCTTCTATAATTTTGAATTAATTGAGAACGTATGTATGTAAGATGAAATAAATGATAATTGGAAGATGAGATAAATAATAGCGATATATGTAGAAGTCCTCAAGGTTAAGTTGATTTGTTATTGTAAGTGCATATCTGATAATATGATCACCTTAACAATTGATATTATTAAGCCTTTGTGTATTACATGCTTGGAGATGGTATAGGAAGTGATCTATGGCCTATTTAATATTCTTTAGTCATAGTTTCCATAGTTAAAATTCTAAGATGACTCAGGGTAGCGTATGAAAACATTTATAGTGATCAATTAAGGATAGATTGAAAGTGTAAATGATGTTTCTATGTGTGATGAATTTGAGGAAAAAGGAAGGAAAAAGAAGCAGGACACGATCGTGGCATAATCCCCACAATCGTGGTCGAGATTATTTGGTTCTGTCACAATCGTGGGCTGGCACAAAGGGAGAAATGTTGTTTAGAATTAAATGAGATTAGGGTATCTTTAGCGTAAGATATTAATTGGTGACTTGTAGAAAATACATCTCTAAATAAGATGTATTGATCCTGATGGAACATATTAAAGTATAAGAGTAAATGAATACGCCTATAGCTTCATTGAGTTTTATTATAAAGAATATGTTGATCATGTAAGATATGATAGAAATTGATCTTATTGAGATATCATGAACAGTTGAAATTGATCTTATTGAGGCATTAAGAGTGGCTGAAAAGTGATTTATTAATATAGTTGACTAATAAAGAGGATGCAAAGAGTACAGATGATTGAGGAGAGAAATCTTCTTTTGATAAAGACTTTCATCAAATTATATCACGTAAGGCAAATGTTCCATTTCTAGAAATGAATGACTATTGAACAAATCAGAAGTGAATATTAGAGTTAGTTAGAAATGGGACTCAGGCATAAAAAGTTGAATATGTTTCAGGGAGTGGATGCATTGTAGCACTCCACTCCTGTAAGGCATATTCCCGAATACACCGATGGTATTTGAGAATACACTCTATAAGGGTGGTATACTAGGATAGTCAGTCAATCATAACTATTAAAAAAAATTTAAGCAGTACACACATTTTTTGAAAAACTCATAATTGTTTTGGCTCATTTTATTTAAAACATCACCAATTACAATTGTCATTACAAACTCACATTTAATCAAACAGTAAACACATTGTCAAAATTTCAATAATCTTTTGGGCCCATTACAAATACAAAATGTATTTGATCATAACTGTTAATAAAAACATAATTCATTTATACAATAAATGAAGCTTGAGGAATATAATATTTAATACTAAATTTACACAAACGTATGCAGACGCCAACTGATCCCAACCTCTATCTCTTACTCAAATGCAGTGGTTAGACTCTAGTTGGTTTAACTGAGTGTCTCCTATAAGCCTGAAAAATATGTTGCAAATTTGGGGGTGAGTTTTGCGAACTCAGTGAGTGGACTATCCTCGATGACTCACTCAATTCACATAGCACATCAATTCATATAATCACGTAATTCACATCATTTCACTAATCATCGTATTGAATCACATACACTTTATATTCATTTAATTCATATTTCACATTCAGAAATCATGCAAACTATTTGTTTCAATCATTTGAATCATACATATTAATTATATATGCAATGCTTATGGGACTCACTTCCAATTATTATTGTTGTGAACGAGTGCCTTTAACTATCCCGTATCCATTATAGATACCAGGCTCATTAATAATTTTTCCTTATCCGTTGAAGATACAGGACTCATTTTACATACTGAGCCTTTGGCTCTTAAGTACTTTCTGAGCTTTAAGCTCTTTTTCACTTTCTGAGCTTTAAGCTCTTTTTCGATGGCTACTCCAGTCACAACAGCCTTTATGTTATCAGGCATTCATGTAATGAAATGCATCACATTCACATATATTCAATTAGTCACTTGATTTCAGTTTCAAATTCACATTCACATTTATTATCGGACCTTAGTCCGACATTCAACAATAATGTTGAGAATCACTTTATTTCATTCACATTCACATTCAATGAAACACTTGCTATGTTCTCACATTTATCAAACTCCTCGATCTGATGATGTCCAAAATTGTCTCAATAATATTCACATTCAGTAATAATTCAATACAGAAAATTAAACAGAACAAACAATGAAAGTGAAAACATCTAGGTCGACTCACAATACGCTCCAGATTAGCATTAGCTTCTATGATCCAGAAATGACTGGATGCTGATGTTCTATCCTGTATATCAATATTATGCAATACAAATATTACACACACATTATTAATTGCACATCACATAGACATTTAGTTATACACACACACATATATATATATGAAATGTATAATGCATGCTCATATTGACTATTCCGGGTATGTTTTCTTAATCACGTCTCTTGATTATTCAAACCTTATCATCTGTATGTGTCTAACTTATTCTTAGGTTTACACCTCAAGAACATTTGGTTATTCTAGTATCATACATCAATTACTCGTCATTTCTTTTCAGCATTATATGCTCTCATAATACCTAATTCTCATCCATCTATACTGAATACTCATCATTGATCTCCTTTGAATCACATTAGCATTCATAAGATCACTTTCATTCATTTCACATTGTCATTCTCACAATTTCATAGGGTCTAGGTCTGTTTGGCAGACCTTATGTCCGTAGGGCAGACATATACCTATATATACTGTCTTTCGAAGTAATTTTAGTCCAAATGACCAGTAAATTTCCATTAGCAAAACTTCATGTCTGCTGGGTAGACCTTCTCGAGTTTTCCAACTTTCCAGCGCCGCTTATGTCTGTTTGGAGGGACATCATGTCTGCTGGGCAGACATTCTCTAGACACTTATAGAAATGTGAAAATTTTGACCTTTTAGAAAACAAAATCTCTCCTCAGAGTCTTCATGTAAGTTGTAGAACTCGGAGTCCTATTCTAAAGCATACTTAAATGACCTTAATCCGAGATCCATAGCAAAAGTTATGTCTCTTGCTGCAAAATCTATCCATTTACTTAATCCTATTAATCTTAATATATTTCCTTAATTATAACCTCAATTATCACCCTAAGCAATCACACATTTAATCACTTATTCAAGCATCATACTAGGTTGATTTCAAACTTCATTCAAGCCTAAATGCATCATAGGAAAGTATCTTATCAATTGTTGTCTCAACATCACATAAAAGAAACATATTTCATGTAAAAGTCATTCCTATTTTTCCAGCTTTTCCAACTCTATTTTTAGGTCAGTTTTGTATGACCATTATGACCTAAAAAATGAGGTATTTAGACAAAACCTTCTTCTAAACAAAATTTCATCTATGTATTAAGTTTTTAATTACATTAAATTCATGCAGTTTGGTTCAGTATTGTGCAAGTTATACCTAAAATACTATAGACTGTTTTCGTATCACAACAGCACACAGTTCTTAACTTCAAGCAAAATTTCAAGACCCTTGGGGATAGAATTCAATTTCAATTTCTTCATGAAAATTGTATCCATATGTCTCTATTTTAATATAAATAAAAAATAATCCTATTTGGATATCTACAGATCAATATATGCCTAAAATACAGATGCAGGTTCAGTGAAAATACTACAGTAACACATTCCAGCACACTTCATCATCATTTTCATCCTAGTTCATCTCTCTTGCTTAGTCTACCATTTCTAGCTCATGTCCTCATTATTCCTTCTTAATTCCTACTTCCATTCCAGCCCAATATCAATCACAAACAATTCATATTTTATGATTAGTCATCAACACCAAAAACAGAACATATCATATACACACATTCATCATATTTTCTGCACACCTATCTTACTCTATTATCACATTTATTCACTTCTAAACTATCACACTAATTCTTCCCATTTCAAGACACCATAGTACTCCTTTTCATTACCTTCAAACTCATTTTAACTCATCTCTATAACAACCAAAGAGATACACGTTATATACTAAGAAAAACAAAATATGAACATCCATTTACAAACTAACTTTTCTACACATCTTTCTACATCATTTTAGGACTCATTCTAACTCTAAATCATCTCTACATAAATTTACGAAATATTGATCATCTTATATGTAAAAGCAAGAAATCTATAAGCTAAATTTTCTCATCTACGTTTCAACATGTTTTCATCACCATTTCATGATCTTTCAACATCTAACTATCATCATGCATATTTCACTCAACATATCAAGAAGAATAACATGCTACTTACTTGTTTAAGCTTCAAGATTTTCAAAATCACTAAGAAACCCTAACTCTTTAAGCTACACTATCATCATCGTGAAGGGGGTAGGTTAGGTTTTCTTATGGTAAGAGGATAAAGACAATAAAATGGAAGTAGTAAATGATGGATAAAAGCAAGGTGTAATGTTAATGAAGTTTGGTGAAGCAATAAAATGGAAGTAGTAAATGATGGATGAAAGCAAGGTGTAACGTTAATGAAGTTTGGTGAAGCGAAAATTGTGGAGGAGAAGAAGAAGAAGAAAGCAACGAAGAAGATGAGAGTTGGAATTAAAATGAAAGACAAGGTAAAAGATGGTCTTTCACCTTAAGCATCGTGGGTTAAAATAAATGGCAAGGCCAGTGCCACTTGTCACTTACCACTTGTCACTTATTTGTGGTCTCCATTTAGTTCTTTTAAATACTAGTGCATTTGTTTCCAATTTCTAATCCAATTAACTCCTAATTTCTAATGACATATGTCATTAAACCCTAATGTCATTCATCAAAATTTCTACTTCCATCTAACACTTATTTCTACTACTATTCATCAATTGTCTCGCCACTTGGCATTTTTCCTAGTCCAAAAATACCCTTAATTCTCCAAAATTTCTCAAATTTCACAAAAAATTCTAAATCACTAATTAAACACACCAACTCAAATTTTAAGACACATAATCTACAATTCGCATTATACTCATATTAAATATGAATTATACCCAGAAAATGTCAAATGAGTGCATGTACAGTCTTTGAAATGTGTGCAAAACAATCAAATTCACTTGTGTGTATACTAATATTATGCATGAGTATGAAATGTATTTTTCTAATCTCTCATTGCTAGTTCTCATTTACAGAAATTTAGGGTTCTAACCCTTAGCATAGAAACAGGATGTTACATCTATCAAATATGCTTTAGATACAAGATTGCCCCAACTCTGCTGCTATCTTTCTCAATCAAAGTATATCTAATCACTCACTAATGATTGTTAAGTTTGATCCAAGAAGTGTACTTATCAGGTATCCCTTTCAATACAATAACTCCCTAATATCCTTATTTGGTTTTCAAGTTGCTGTTAAAAAAGGCCCTAGTTATCACTCTCATAGAACCAAGCAATATCAATATTCTATGAAACTTAATAGCATTTGAGTTGAAGTTAAATTGTTTCAAAGGAAAATGTGGGAAATGTACATCATTTACTAAACAATACTAAATTTTCCCTTAACAAGGCTTAAAATGATTTATACCTTAATCCTACTTGCTAGGTGCTTAAAAATATAGAAAAGATTGCTTTGAGCAACTACTCACAAGTTGTAAACTTTGACAACTCTCTATTGAAACAAAGATCTAGATATAAGTGGTTGCAGGATGGTGATAAAAACACAACAATTTTTCACAGATCTATCATTGTAAGGTAATCCCCCAACAAAATTGTCACCTTAGAAAGCAATGGATCGTTGCTTCAAAATCAAAGACAATTCATCTTTAAAGTTGGCGGCTACGTATTCCTCTTTAGAATTCTTTAAGGAAATTGTCCAATACATGAAGTGGAAGCTTTGGCCTCCCTTGTCATTAGATCTGAGATCGAAATTGCTTTAAGATATCTTGCTCCATGCAAAGCTCCATGTCCAGATGGTTTCAACTTACATTTTCCTTCTCAGCTTCACACTAAACAACTCAATTGAAGATTTTGTTTCATGGGTTCATACTCCCACTAGTTACTTCCAAACAAATCCTGTTGGCCCTTTTTCAAAAACCTCCCTTTTATTGTACCTTTGCACAAAACAATTTGGGATAAGCACAATTCACCTAGATCTTCTGTCTTTTCTCTCAAAAACAGTTTGAGAATTGCTCTGTGGATACCATCAGAGGCTGGACGCTTGAACAGCTCGTGATTGATCGAATAGAAACGTTCT
>JANIIA010000008.1:13359846-13371628 GCA_027478495.1 Erythroxylum alaternifolium | reverse complement strand
CAAAACCTAGCATAGGAACCCAAAAATCAAGTGGGTCTCTCAATTATCTTCTTTCAACACAACCCATTCTGTAGTTCTTTCTCTACCTAAGCAAGAAAGAAAGATAAACTTACCTTACACAAGCTTGATTCCTTCTCTTTCCACGTTTTCTTCTTCTTCCCTAGATTCTCTCACTACTCTCTTCTTTTCTTCTTTCTAATGGATGACTTCTCTCCTTCTTCTCTCTTATTTTCATTTTTTTCACTCTTGTCTCCCTTATTCACGTTTTTCTCCTTCTATTATGCAAGACAACACGTTGTTCTTCCAATTTTACCCTTAATGAATGTAAAAAGTCATATTTGCCCTTCCTTTTATGTTTATGACTCTTAAACATAATAACATGCCAAAATTGCCCCTATACACTCTTAAAACACTAATTTCACTAACTAGTGAAATAAAATCCTACTAACATTAAAATAAATAATTAAAGTCTAATAAATAATTCTATTATGACCTCATAATTCATTCTAAGGAAAAAATTCAAAATCTATAAACTATCATGCTTAATTCAACGAAAAATTTTTTAGGGGCCAATATAGTGTGGATACTCGACTCTTTTTACATATTGAGCCTATGGCTCTTATACACATTCTGTGCTTTAAGCTCTTTTTTCACTGGCTACTTTGATCTCAACTATCTTTATCTGATCATGCATATCATTAGTGAAGTGCATCAAATCACATAGACACAATCAATCACTTTCATTAAGTGCACACATTCAGTTTTCACTTTTTCGTCAGACCAAAGTGCAGTATTGAACAACTTGGTTAAGTACACTTATTCCTTTTAGATTCACATTCAATGGAGCACTTCCAATACGATCTCAATTATCAAACTCCTCAGACCATCAATGTCCGGAATTATCATATTCATATAGGTATTAATTCAATAATCAAGAATTTAACAAATACGATCGATTCCAGTGCAAAACTTCTAGGTTACTCACAGTATCCTCTAGATAGTTATTGTCTTGATGTCTCAGCAATGTCTATATGTGGTCATTCGATTTGCACTTCTATATCATGCAATACTCACATTTATACACATTACTACATTGCTCAATCATATAAATATCCAATCATACACATATGTATATGTGTTATGTACAATGCATGCTCAATTACTATTTTCGGGTATGTATCCTTAGTTCACATCTAATGATCATCTAAAGATTATCACTTAGATATATCCAGTTTACATTTAGGTTCATACCTCAAGAATATTTGATTAATCTAAGTTCATCAATCATATATTCATCAATATTATTTTAGCATTATAAGATCACACAATATCTAAATTCTCATTCATCTTTACTTAATATACCTTACTTATCTCCTTTGAATCACATTTGCATTTCTATGAACACATTCATTCCTATAATTATCTTTAACTTTCTAGATTTTGTTTCATTCATATCAACTGTCCATGTTTAGGTAATAACCTTGATTATGACCTTGAATATATCAACATTTAATCACTTAATCCATCATTAAACTAAGTTCATTTCAAGCTTCATTCAAGGCTAAATGCATTATATGAACGTACCTTACCATGTGTTGTTTCAAACATCACATAAAAGAAGAATAACTCACGTTGATGGCCTTTCCCACATTATGGAGGCATTTCCACGTCATAGGTTAAGCCACCATAAGAATTCCAGCACTTTCTGTACTTCCCATGACTGTGGATACATTCCCACGATTGTGGGTTATGAAAATCTAAAAATCCCAGCAATTCTTCTTCCAATTTTCTAGGTTTTCAACTCCTATATGTTACATCCAAACCATCTTATCCTTAGTTTATGATTTCTACTTCATTTCCTCATCAAAATCACCTCCATTCCAACTCAAAACATCCATAAAACAAATCATAATATATTGTTGATCATAAACACAAAAATAGAATGTCAAACATGTCTATACATTTATCAACATTCATTAATGTTTTTGCACACTCATTCATCACAATTTTCATGATCATTCTGTTTCTAGAACATCCATATAACAATTCATAATTTATTACTTATCATATACACAAAAACATGACATGAATATACCTATTTTTCTCATCTAGGTTTCAGCATTTTCCACTCCATCAACATTTTTAATCTATCTCTAACTATCATCAAAACATTTCTATTTAACACAACCCATAAAGATTATTAAGATTTTTATTTGTTTTAGTTCCAAAGCTTCTTCAAATCATGTAAAAGCTAGCTCCCAAGCATCACAGGAACATCATTATTTAAGCAGGAATATGCTAGGTTTTTGGTTACAAAGAGGAAGAAGACAACAAGGATCTTGAAGTGGTAGTGTAGGATTTTGACATAAATCAACGTGATGTGGATTGGTGAGAAGATCGTAAATAGAGAGAAGAAAATGAAGAAGAAGAGCTTGTAGAGACAAAATGAAAGAAGGTATCCAAATTCAGAGTGTCGTGGATTTAATTAGCAAGGTAAAAATGCTTGGTAAGTGTCATGACATGTGTCATGGCACTTACCACTTGATCAATTTTTTCTACTTATCTATTAACGTGAACTACCACATAATTCTTAATAATTAGTCCATTGTCACTCAATTTCTAATCCAATTATCTCCAATTTTCTATGGCATTTGTCATTAAATCCTAATGCCATTTGTCAGTTATTTCTATTGCCATTCGTCACTTATTTCTAGTACCATAAATCAACTGTCTTGTCACTTGGTATTTTTGTAGTCCAAAAATATTCATAATTTTAGAAATCTCCCAATTTTCACCAAAAATTCTAAATTAATAAATATAATTCACCAAATCAGAATTCAAGACATAATAAATCATAATTCACATCATAATCATTTAAAATCATTTATACCCGAAATATGTCAATTGAGTGCATGTAAAGTCTTTGTAATGTGTACAAAAATCAATAATCGCATGTGTGTATGCTTATGTTAGTGATATGCATCTCAATGTAATGCATTTCTTATTTTCTTAATACTATTTCTCATATACAAAAATCTAAGGTTCTAACCCATAATATGGGAAAATGGGATATTACAACCAAAGTTGTTCCTCGTCAACAAAAACCACATCAATTAGACCCTAGCCAACAATGACAATCGACTTCATCCACCAATGAAGCAAGTCAGTAACAACTTCCATCTGCCTCAACTAGTACGGAGGGTTCTACAATTGTGTTAATCTTTAACACCTATAATTAGTCTTGTGTTTAAATATATATTTACGTGCTTAATACATATTTTCTTGTCATTATTCATTTGTTGTCAAGTTCTAATACCACCATCAGAAAAAGAGGTAGAGGTATAACTAAAGATTATGAGTTTACAACACATGAATTTTATGATGAATAATAAGTTGTCTATACATGTTAGTACCTCAATGGTAAGAGGCGTCCGTGAAAACGGAACAAAACCGTGAGGTTGCGAGGTTGAGTCGGAGCCAAAGCGGACAATTCTGATTAAGGTTGGATGCCGCGGTATCACCCTCAAACACACACCGCAGTATCACCTGCAAACACCTACGGGTGGGGTGTGGGGTCCAACAAACTGTGAGAGTTTTCCAATAGTAATCAACATCAAAATCAACATGATCATCTAGAATTTTTGCATTTGATAAACTGAAATTTTCACACATGACAGGATAATCAAGTTTAAAAACATTTCTAGCTGACCTAAAGCAAAACACTTCCATTTTAGGGTTATACTGGACTATTGTGAAAAACTCTAAGGTTATAGTAGCAAAAATAGGTATATCGCATCAAACAAACCTATTCCACCTTACGTTTGCTCTATTTGTTGTCTCACTCCTATGTTCTTTAGCACTTCAAAATCAAAATACCTAGGAGTGACTATTTCTCTATTCTTAAAGTCGCAAAATCTCATACTTTCTTCTTCTGAGTAAATAAAAAATAGGGCCCGATAAGTTGTTACTAAGCTGAACTAGCTTTGCTGGAAACTTAAAGTTGGAATTCGTCAACTGGTTTTCTAGCCATCATCTTCTTTGGTGGTGCCATTGTAAGAACAAAATCTGCAAAAAATGAGAGAGAGTGAAATTTAGATTTAAGAGAGAGAGAGTAAAATCTTACCAAATCCTTTTGTTTTTGAATGATTAATGGATGAAAAGATGAAAGGATTGTAAAAATAATGAAAGAGTTGAAGAAAATAATCAGAATCTAGAGGAAAATTGAAGAGTGTTAGAGAGTGGGAGGAGAGAATTTCATAGGTTAGAGAGAGAGGGGGTGAAAATTTGATGATAGGGTGAGAGAAAAAAAAGGGAGATTCTCACGCTCCCACGATCATGGGAATTCCCACAATTCCCACGATCATGGGATTCCTCTCCAGAAACTTTCTAGAGAGGATTCTCATGTTCGTGGGAGTCACCACAATTCCCACAGATGTGGCTTTTTTGTCCAGAAACTTTTTAGAGAGATTTCCCACACTCATGTGATTCACTTCAATTCCTACGAACGTGGGATTAGTGATCCTCACAATTTCAAACCTTCTTCCAAGCTTAAATGAGTTCTCCATGATCCCAAATCCTATAAACTCCTCAAGATAATATCATCAATAAGAAATTTGAAAAGAAAACAAGTTGAAATTCAAACAAAATGAACATTAACATCAATCAAACTCAATTAAAAAATGATCATAACTAAAGAAAGCAAACAAACAAATAGGTAAATAAAAGAATTAAAAGGAAATAGAATTCCATGGGTTGCCTCCCATGTAACGCTTCTTTTTTTGTCAGTAGCTTGACATTTTTCTTTCATTGGAAACTCATCCAGGGTCAATTATAAGTAGCTTGCTTCCACCTTTTTTGTTCAACATAGGTTTTGTAGCCTATAAGTAAGCTACAAATTGCAAAATGAATGGAAGGACAATATTGATAAAGTTGAGCAAACCAATTAATTTCATCGATATCCTTTTCATTAACAAACTGTCAATAAAATAGGGAATAAAAAAACTCCCTAAATCTTCCATCGAATCAAACAGTTTGTTATGTGTGAAGGTGAGTTGCTCTCTTTCTTCCCTAATCACCTTCGTCTCCTCTGCTTCTTCCTCTTCATGAAGAGAGACTTTCATAACTTCTTGAAACTTGTTGTCTGTTGTCATCTGTTCTTCGTTCGTTTGCTCTTCAGAAGATTTAAACACATCAGTTGTCTTGAATGAGCTACTATCCTTTAGATTCTTATAAACATCATCAATCATCTACCCAAAAGATATAATTCTTTTCATGAACATCTACCCAAGCTTATTCAATGTTCACCTTTGGTATATCAAGAACTGGTGAATAATAGGGTGGGTTGACATTCTTTTCTTCAATCTCTTTTTTTGTCTCTTGTTCTTCAATAAAGTAGGGTTCAGTATGGTGTTCTACTGGTTCTTCTAGCTCTTCCTCATTCTTAAATGTGATAGCCTCATATTTCTCTAATTGATGTAATTCCATATTTCTTAAAAATTCTTCCACACTTCTCATGAAAGTTGTCTTACTTCAATCTCTAGGTTGTGACTAAAAGTGACATGATTATTAAGAATTTGATCAAATTTCTTTTCCAGTCTCTTCTAACTTTCCTCCTAGCTGGAAAACATCCTCTTCTAGTTCTGTTCCTGAGCTGCCAGTTTATAACCAAACATCTTCATAAACTTGTCCAACTTACTCTCCATCACTCCAATTAGAGTTTGCTAAAATTTAAATAGGTCTTAATGTCCTATGTGAGTACTTGCATTATTAGACCAATAAAAATCTGGGTGGTTCTGCCATCCCATAGTGTAGGTGTTCCAATAAGAATCGGTACTTCCCTAACCATACTGCGCTTCATTGTAATTTGCAAAAGTTCCTTGCTCCCTAAAATAATTATCTTCCATCATTGTTCTTTCTATTTTTATGCAGCATCTCGCTCTTTAGATTTCTCATTCCTCATTCTAAGATGTCTTGATGTGTCTCAACCTTACGCTCCAAACTTCTTCTTTACTAATTTCTGTCAATCTTTGCAAACTCCTTATCTTCATGCACCTGTAAATACATAAGGAAAAGTGTCAAAAACTCTTAAATCAAAGTAATATAAATTATACATGATGCTCAACAATCAATCCTTGATAACGATACCAAAAACTTGTTGACGATAAAACCTATCTACTTCTTTTACACTCAAAAACCACAAGTGAACGAGTCGTGAGTTGTAGTAAAACGAGCAGATATCGATCCCACAGGGAATAATGCCTAGACACCACTTAATTTAGACACAACTTTGTTTAAGAAACTAAATTATGAAATGCAAATAATTTGGAAAATTAAATTAAAATTAAAAGATGAATGTAAATAATGGACAATACCGAAATTGTAGAAAATCTTAATTCAAAAATCTAAATACTAGAGATTACTTTTTTTCCTATTTTATCTCCCTCCTATTTTATCGATTGAATTATGTCTCACCCTAGATTTTCGATTGTACTAATTACCCTCTCTCAAGATAAAACTATTTATCCCTAATCGAATTAATAGGAATCAATTGGACGATCTCTCAACTTACCCAATGACTTTACAAATTCAATTAGTTATTAAACTATCCTATAGGTGATCAATTGACTAGTCGAGATCTTTCTTCTAAATATTTAATTAATATGATGATTGCTAGTCTATAGGTCACCAACTCTCGTTGTACAATCCTACACAAATTTCATTTCACTCATTCTCTTGATTTGTTACAAGATGACAATTAGAAACAGCAATCAACAAAGACAATTGCATTCAATTCAATAAAATAAGAGTTTAACATAATAGTTTCAAAAGCAATCCCTAAAATAAAATCAGCTTAACATGGTCTCCAGAGCATCATCAACATTCAAATAATCCATTTTTACGAAGAATAGAAGAGATTAAAATGACAAAAAATTGAATAGAAGGACTCCTTTTTGTCAAAATCTAGAATTTTGGTGGTGATGTGCTATTTTGCCCAATCTTGATGATGATCCTTGTCTTCAATCCTTTCTCAATGCTCCAAACATGTGTTCTTCAATCAAGGATGGTGTTTCTACAGGTGGGTGTCTTCTCCTCTTAAGATGGAGGCCTAATTCTCTTTTTATAATCCAAAAACCCTGAGTTTAATGAACCCTCGTAGATTGCCTCGGATTGTAATTCCCATGTCCGTGGGAATTGGCATGATTCCCATGAGCGTGGGAATTTGTCACAGACGCATCTCTCATTTTCTTTTGTAATTCCCACGTGATGTGGAAATTTACATGATTCCCACGAGCGTGGGAATTTGACACAGATGCACTCCTCATTTCTTCTCCTCTTTGATCTTTAGTTCACCCTCCAAGTTACTCCTTCCTTCTTCCTATATAAAAATAGTCAATTTTTGCCCTCAGTTAACATCAAACACACAAGAACAACAATGAAAATCAAACTTAATGAAATCATACAGAATGAATCTTAAACTAGAACAATAATCAACAATTATGCTAGAAAACACATGTTAATTGTCTATAAAACATATCCTAATGTACACCTATCAAAAGGCTCCTATTTCCTTTATATGGCATTATAGAATTTTTTTCTTAAGACTAAGAAATTTTCAAGATTATAGAGACAGATTTACCATTGAGAGTTGTCTACACCTACCCTCAGGTCATAACCCAACATAAGCTCATTCATTCCTCTCTTTTTAGTTAAGCATCTACAAACCTTCACTTCCTACCCTTGTTTTGTTTATGTTAACTTAAAACCATTCTTCTTTGAATAAGATTTTGATCTCCCTCAGGCTTCTCTAAGAGATTAAACTTAAAAGTCACTAGGCTTTTTACTTCAAACTTGAAAATAGAAAGAAAGGACTAACATTCTATACTTTTCTCTCTTTTTAGACTCTTGGTTCTTATTCCTTGATAACAGCTAAGGTTATGTTCTACTAGATTCAAAGTTGATTGAGTTAGAACTCGGTTACAATAAAAAGAGAGATTGGCCAATTCCTTATCTACGCAAGACAAATGTCAAAAACCATATCCTATAACAAAAACTCTAGAGTTTTCCTTAGAACTAAGCGTTCTCCCAATCAACAATAGTAGTTACACCTTTTACTTTTCCACATGCCCCTACTAAAAAAGGGAGAAAACAACAAAATGGATTGGGTTCCTATTAGTCACTTCTTAAATAAAATACACTTAAGGCTAACTCATCAATATAAGCTATTAAAAATGAAGTATGATAAAACCATATCAACCATGTGTATGGGATTCATTAATACTATTAATACTCTCAAAGATCTTGGAAACACTTATGCTAATGTTAAAATGGTTTTAAAAAAAAGCTGCTTAGGCTACTTTTGAATATTTGAGAAGCTAAACTGATGAATATATAAAAAGTCAAGAATTTAGTAACTTTACCACTAGAGGATCTCATTGGAACTCTCTTTATATATGAAATGAGGCTTCAAAAGAAACAAAAAGAGACAATACTTCTATAGAAAAAGAATTTAGAATTCAAAACCTTAAAAGAAAATTTGAGTGAAGAAGAGGAGATGTCAATAAGCAAAAGTGATGAGGAAAATCTTTTCCTTATAACTAAAAAAAAGTTTTAAGAATTTATTAAAGAGAAAGAAATTTTTCTAAAAGAAAGGACCCCAAAGAGGGTAAGGTTAATCCAAAATGTAAAGCTTCTAACATTATCTATTTTGGATGTAGAAAATCTAACTGTATGAAGTCACAATGTCCCTTACTAAAAAAAGCGATCAATATGAAGGAAACAACAAGAAAGAGAAAAGAGACCAAAAGTTACTATTCTTAAATTGGTTTAATTCTTAATTTCTAATAAACACTCTCAAACCTCTTTGAATTTGGGAGATAGCTTCTTCTTTTTCATCCTTACAATTTCTATGGTTTATACTAGTTCATCATATAGCAAATAACTCTTACTATCATAAATATTAGATTTAGAGAGTATCTTATCATCATCTTTAGCCATAAAGTACATGCGAGCTACTCTCCCTCCAAATGCTCACTTTCAAAATCACTTATGTCTTTCCAAATTAAGGATTTAAGTTCTTTCTTCGTATTTTTTTCTCTCTTTTCTTCTTCATTTTATTTCTTTCATATTTTTATTATTTTTAAGTAAGGGATATTATGACTTCATGTGGTTGAGTTTTTTACATTCAAATCAAATTGTATTGGAAGATTTATATTTTAGATCAACCTTACCTTCCTTAAAGTCCTTTATTTTGGAAATTTTCTTTTTCTTTAAGAACTTCTTGAACTTTCTAATTATAAGGGAGAGATCTTCAATTGTTGACATCTCCTCTCATTCACTTGATTATTCCTTTGAGACTTTGAATGCTAAGTTATTTTTCTTTTGAAGCATTATCTCTTCTTATATCTTTTGTAGTCTCATTCCATATAAAGGGAAAGATCTAATGAACTACTTTAATGGTAGAGTTGTTAGATTTTTATCTTTTTGTATAGTCATTACTTTAGCTTCTCAAGTTTTGAGGTTCTTCTTCTTCCTTTAGTTTATTCACTTTTTTTTTTACAACTTTCATAATAGTAAAGGGGCAACTTGAAATTATTTTCCATAAGCCTACACTTTCGACCAATAAAGATAGTCATTACCATTAAAGAAAGGGGTATAATAATTTTTTTCCTCTTAGTTGTATAAAGAGGATGATGTACTTAAGTATGTCATTGTGATCTTTATCTAGAATTCCTTTAGAAATGCTAACTTAAGAGACTTGCTCTAATACTATTTATTAGTCCTTGATGGCGCCTAAGAAGGGGTTGAACTGAGTATTAGTAGAATTAAACTATTTAAGATTCAATCATATAATGAAACAATAATTTAAAAAGTATAGGATAGAAGGGATGCCAAATGAATTTATAGTAGTTTGGTAAACAATTCTTGCCTGAATCCACTTTTTAAGAATTTCTTGAAATTACGCTGTAAATTTTCTTCATATAAAGTGAAGAGAACTTGATTTAATATGGAGATCAACCTTAAAACTATTTAGAACACCATAAAACTAAATCCAAATGATCTTTACAACTCAAACCATATCACTTGATCACTTTGATAGAGATAAATGGCTTGCTCACTCAAAAATAAAAATGAATTCTTAAATTCTTGAGCTAGAAATGTGTTCATAAGAAATCCTGAATGCTTTTTAAAGATAAAACTAATAAGAAAACATGTGTTTACAGGGTTTCAAAACTGAAACTATCCATTGGAGCCAAAACTAGTCATTAAAATGGCAAGTTACAATTTATTAGTCGACTAATATACCATACTGATTGATCAATGTGCATTAAATGCACAAGATTCCTTATTTGTTGAGTATTGGTTAACTAATTGTTTATATTGATTGGCTAATGTAGCATATTAGTCAACTAATATATTAAAAAATATTACTACAAACTCTTACGATTTTAAAAAATTTAACCTACACTAGTCGACCAGTAATACATAATGGTTGACTAATTCCACAAAAAATATGATTCCAAAAAATTCAAATACTCAAACTTAATTTTCTTAATGTAAATTTATCTTAATTACATATCAAAATGTTCCCAACGAACATTTTAAGGCTTAAAAGGATTTTCTTTGAATTCAAAACTTTAACCTCTTTTGATGAATAAAAATATTCTTACAATTAGTTAAAATGATGATGTGTTCATGCATCGTGAGCCTATAAATATCAAAGTGGCCTACCTTGTTCTTCATTGGTCTTAATTTTTTTTCTTTACTTTTAAGGTTGCACACTTTTAACTTTTCTTTAACAACTCCATGAAATGTCTCTTAATTTACGCATGGCTATAATTTTCTCTTATATTGCTTTTATCAAAAATTAAACTTATCAGTAGTACTTATATTTTTTATTTTCAAAACATAGATTAGAACCTCCATCAGTTAAATAATAAAGATAAGACATTTTCTAATAAGGTTCCAAAAGAGTGGCACATGATACTGATAAAGCGTACTTTGACTAATACATGTTTTTTTTTTTTGCATCTAGTAAATCATACTAGCAATAAATAAAGAAGTATTTTATATTATTTTCAAATATTTCTTTTAATTTTCCTTACACCTTTGAAGTAAATATTTGATGTTAGATATTTTGAACTAGAAAAGAATAATATCACACCATAAAATACTTTCAACAACCTGTGAAGAACTTCCACTTTATACCTTTTCTAATAAGTAAAAAATTAAATACAATTTTATCTAGTTGTCCCAAATGAATCGAAATAAGCCTATAATACAAAGCACAATTGATTAGAGTCAGAATTCTACCTTATGTATACTTCAGTCCTTCGTTTATTACATATAAAATGAAAACTTTTAGAAGCAATCTCAAAGAACTTCTTAGGCTCTAGAATGGGCTTATTCAAATGCTTAGATTTGTTTCAAATTTTAACAACAAAATAATCAATCATTTTTAACCCTACTTACATAATAGGATTTAGAATATGAAGTGAACATCTAACATGAAAAAATGCTCACTGCAAAATAATGAATCATTTATAGTAAGGTGAAACTTAAGAAAGTTGACTATATTGTTATTATAAGAAGTATTTTCTAATAAAAGCGATACAATATTTTATCAATCTTCCATTAAGCCAAATAAAGAGCTACTTCATTTGCAAATGAAAATCCATCAAAAGGAGGTTATAATGCCTTAAAAAAGAATTATATTTTTTTGCAACTTCTACTTGCTATCAATAAGATGAGTAATAATGATATTTAACTTTCAATACTTTTATTC
>JANIIA010000008.1:13209053-13228128 GCA_027478495.1 Erythroxylum alaternifolium | reverse complement strand
AGGAATAATAAAAGTGTAATTTTCAATAATGATATTATTATAATAACTTGCATACTAAATAGATTTAATACTTCCATCTACTATTCGAATTTGTAAAGGTTTATTTAATTTTTGACATTTGGATAATAGAGATTTAGATGTTATAGAAATAGTTGCATCGGTATCTATATAAGCATTAACTTTTTTATTCTGAATAATCACTTAAATAAAAGTTGTATTCGGATTTAGTTGTTGATGTGGAGGTTTGGAGTTCATAATAATATAATGAAGAAATTGTAGAATTTGTTTCGTATTCTGATTCGATAGGTTCTAAATTGTTCGTCTATAGGCTTTTTTTCTAAAAAATGTTTTATAAGGTTTATGGGGGAATTTTTTATACCGTGATGTGGGATATTTTTTCCATTTATATTTTTTATATTTAGATTTTCTATATTTATGTTTTCTATGTTTTTATAGATAAAAGATTCACATCCATATTGTTGAGATGCTTATGAATATTTAGAACTAAATAGTTTAATATTGTTATGTTTTAGTGATTTATGTAATTTTGCTTCTAAACATTTTTTTGATAGTAGTTCTTTTACTATGGAAATAGCACCGCCTAAATTATAAGCAACAAGATTGTTATGTTGTTTCTATAGAAATAAATCTTTGAATGTTTTATTTATTGGATAAGGTAATTTTTAAATAAATATCTGTATATACATTTCTTGTTCTACACGAGTTAATTTGTAATAATATTAAATTCACAAATATATTCTTCTAAATAACAGAAGTCACATATTCTTATATTGTTTAAATGCCATAGAACATTTTTTCTTTCTTCGTTTCCAATTTCTTGTTTATATAAAGTTATATCTTTGCAATAAATTCTTTATAAATTTCATTTATAATGACATGAAAAGCTTTGATTGGTTCAAGGGCATTAAGGAATTCAGTGGTATTTTTTATTCTTATTTCGTTATCTAATAAAAAGTTCAATACTATACCAATAGTTTTGTAAGTAATGAAATTCCATAAAGTACTTATATTTGTTAATCCTTCAAGTGGTTTTTCTAATTGGATAACTAAGGCTAATATATTAGATCATTTAAGTAATAATTTTTCTGGTGACAAAACACGATCTAAATTAAGAATTCCATCTGGTCCTAATGTTATATGTTTTGGTGTATATTCGGTAGGGAATTTTTGTATTTTATGATCCTTTTTGTAATATCCAAAACGATTTAATTCATCTTGTTTGATAGGTTTCTAACTCCATTGATGATTAGGTTTATGTTCCCTTTTCCGGTTTTTTTCCACTTTGACTTGTTTTAGGTTGTTCTTCTAATTTTTGTTATTGTTGATCGATATATATCTCTTGTTGATCGAAATCATAACTATAAATTATTTCATCTTGATCAGTAGTAGGTTTGATAAGTTCATTATTGGATAACTTAGTTTCGTTAGTTAATATTAATTTATTTACTAATTGAGTGATTTCCTCTAATTGATCTTTTATAGTTTGTTTTATATTTTCCATGGTTTTACTAAAATAATCAACATGTCGTAACTATGATCAATTTTATGATAGAAAGTAACAAAAAGATGGTGCAAATTTAGTTTTAAGAAGTATAAATGATTGTTTAATAGTCAGTATGACGTAAACACACCTAGGAATATACCTTAAAGAACTCAGGAAAAAGTTTAAATCAAAACCAACAAAGATAAAAATATATGTATGAAAGAATTAACATATTAGTGATAAGGAATCAAGAACCAAATTCATAAATTATTTAAATGTTATAACAGAAGATTTTTTTTAGGTAAGTTCTAAGTTCTATATAGAATAAGGGGAAAAAAACTCTAATAACTCTTAATAAACAAATATCTTAGGACTTACATAGGCTACACCATGACTTGTCACAAAAATTATAACACTAATAGGCATAGATAGAGACACGTCTATGGGTGAGACTAAGTTGGACACAATTTAGGCTTACAACTAAGTTTTTTAGTTACGTGGATTAATACATGATCATGTTGAAGTTCATGATTACATCAAAGTTTTCAATCTTAGTTCAAATTAAGTTAACTAATGCTTGTTAGTTAATTTGGCTTAATTTCACACATATAGCCACTTCTCTCACGACACTATTCAGTGCATCTTGAAGCCTTTTGTTCCTTATACGCGTAATTGGTCTATTTGGAAAACTAAAAGGATCAAAAGAAAAATTGATTATTATAATACCTCTTTTGAAAAAAAAATTCCTCGAATTATCACCTATATTAAAAGGAATTAAATTAGAAACACTAGAATTAGCACTCACATTATACTCACTTAGAAAATCTAACTTATAAGCATTATTGTTGATTAGTTCAACAACTTGAACTGGATCATATCCTCTTAGTTGCAATGTAGATCTTATTTGATTTGTGAACTTCTCCTTTCTCATATGCACCATACCTAGTCACCTAGTTCAAAGGTAACTTTATTTCTTCATTTTTAACTTTGGATGCATAATCTTCATTTTCCTTTCTATGTGTTGCAAAAAATTTTCATATAGCTACTTCACCATTTCAACTTTTTTTAACCATCTAAGCAACTCCTCTTATCAATAAGTAAAGGAACCAAATTCAATGAAGTTAGTGGGCTAAAGTGTGACACCCAAAAAGTTCTAAAAAGACCTAGGCTATCCTACTCGCAAGTATATAAGATAGTTGTAGCTGATACCCAAGGTCGTTTCCCACAGAGGTGAAATTAGTCAACTTAAATTAACGTTGAATTAAAAACAAAAATAAAAACAATTCATTCCTAAACATTCTATCTTACTTGTCGAGTGAAAGCTTTTAAGGAAAATTATGATTCAATTTGCATTGATAATATCAATTTTTTGGGAGATTGGGTTCCTAAGGAATCAAGTTTGATAGATGTGAGTGACTTAAAGAATAATCTTAGATGAGAAAGCATTGGTATGTCATTTGGTGCAATGAAGAGGCTCCTCTCAATAATGAGAAATTTGTACTAAATGAGAATTGGAATCAATGCAATTATAACCAATATCCCCCATAGACAATTGAACGAAATTTAGGTTTTCGTGTCTCCTCTTCTTTTAATTTTACTTATATTTGATGTATATGTTAAATTATATATGTCAATGTACTTGTAAATGTTTTTATTTCAGGTTTCACTTTTACTTATTTATTTCTTTATCATAAACTCTTGTCGTAAATTGTAATTGTTAGAGAATTAAGAATATTTATTATTCTTTTTATTTGATAATAATAATTATTCATTATATGACAAAATTGTAATATTTTAAATACTTTATTTTGTTCTTAATCTTATATTTGTATGATGATTAAATAATATTTTTATATTAATTGTGATTGTTATCTATATTTGAGATATCTGAAAGTTAATGTTAATAAAAATAAATAAATTGTTATTATTTTAAATTTTTATTATAATAATTTTTGAAACAAGGTTGATGTAAAATTATAAAGTATACAGTATAACATATTAATAGACTATTTGTAATTTTTAAAAAATTTATGGATTATTTCATAAATTTAAAAATTACTTAAAAAAGTATCCAGTATTAACTGATATCTATATATTAATAAGAATTATGAATCGTTTAATTTAATATTATATATTTAATTTAATTAGTTATTAATAAAATTTATGAATAATTTCATTTCATTTAATAATTTATTTAATTTTGATAATTAAATTAAATTAAATAAATTAATAAAATATTAATAAATATAATTAAATTTAAAAAATCTTCAAAATATATAAATTTGAAATAAAAGTTGATTAGATAAATAAAATATATTTAAAATATAATTTTTTGATTATTTATTTAAAACATAAAACAATTTTACTGATAATTTATTAATAAATATTACATAAGAGATAAAAATAAATTTAATTAATTAATAATAATTTATTTTAAATTTTATGTAATATGTAATTATCACCAATAATAAAAATATAACCATGTTGAAATTAACAATTATATATGTCTTTATTTATATTTAAAACATAGAAATTAAAAATAAAATAGAAAAACAAACGGTCACGTAAATTTCAATAAAGGCGCATAATATGATATACGTGGCTTCTTTTTATTGGTAAAACTGGTGATAATAAACGCATATGTATATTCTAGGAAATTGAGGAAGGAATTGGAAGAGGGTTGGGTCTCGCAAATGCAAAGAAAGTAGACTGAAATTTGGAGGAAATTCTCACGCGGTACTGCTTCGTGCTTTTCTTGATAATTGTTTACTTCAATTAGGTTTACTGTTATGACGATTGAATTTAAATTAGGGCTCTGGAATTCATTGCTTGATTGCAGACAGTTTAAGAATTGGCGTCCAGTTCGCACTGCGTTTCTTGTTGGTTTTTGTCACTCTTTTATTTTTTTTCGTTGAAATTTTATGTGAAGTTTAAATGCTGAAACATTTCACTTTTGTGACCTTCCACAAGATTCAGGGGTTAAGCACATATCTTTTCATATCTTATTTCTGTGGTGTTTCTTTTATTCTTATTTTGCAATTTTCCCTGGGTTTTGCTGCTGTCGTTTTTAAGTTTCTGAGTGAACTTTTGAAACTGTAGGAAATTAATTCAGTTTATACTATTTTGAGTTTGTCTTTGTATCTGGTCCTACCCAAGTTTTTATCTGTCAACTTTCCACCCAACATGGAAAATGAATTTATTTATTGCTAGTTTTGATGTGAAAAGTATATTGATAGTCTCTTTTTATCTATGGCAGGTTTTTTTGTGTGATCTGATATAGAAACAAATTGAGAGAAAATGATGCGGCTGAGGACTTACGTTGCTCTTAGTTTGGTTGCAACCGTGGCAGTTATTTATCATGCTTTCAACAGTAGAGCCCAGTTTTACCCTGCCATGGTCTATCTATCTACATCCAAGATTAGTTTGGTGCTTCTTCTCAACATGGGTCTGGTTATTATGTGCGTCCTATGGCAATTGACAAAGAGTGTGTTTCTTGGTTCCCTGCGGGAAGCTGAAGTTGAAAGGTTGAATGAGCAATCCTGGAGAGAGGTTATGGAAATTCTCTTTGCAATCACCATCTTTAGGCAGGACTTCTCTGTGACATTTCTTGCTATGGTGACGGCTTTATTGTTAATCAAGGCATTGCATTGGCTGGCCCAAAAGAGAGTTGAGTACATTGAAACAACACCAGCAGTTCCTATGCTGTCTCATGTTCGTATAGTTTCATTTTTGGGATTTCTTCTTCTTCTGGATAGTTTATTTTTGTACGGTTCTGTAAAGTACCTGCTGGAAACACGACAAGCTTCAGTTTCTCTGTTCTTCTCATTTGAGTACGTTATTTTTTCCTCAAATGTCATTTTTAATTTATCACTTCTATTAGGTAAACAGTGTTGTCATCTAAATGTTAATTTCTTGCTGAACCATGTTCACTTGGTACTTTTATCAAGTTAAGTTTGTTGATTCTTTCCCTTAAAGATAAACATCCTTAGTGTTTAAGTATGCTTAGAACGTTTGAGAGAAGCCCTTTTAGTGTGCCTCATTGCCACCAAACCTAAAGGCTCGAATTTCTCCAAAGATCTGTAATCCATTCTACTCTTTCTAGATATAAATTTGGGAAATACCTTATGTGTGGGCAGACATGATTAGCAACAATTGCAATTGGGATGAAATCATTCATCTATTAAACTATTTGCTACTTAACCCCTGGACCTATCTTTTGACTTGCTTATTAAGCTATCCAAGTGAATTAACAACCAGTTTGGTTTTACTTGGCTATATTTGCATGTAGTGAGGTTGTTTCGATCAAGCATTTATATGTTAACATCTATACACATTCTATTATATATCTTATGCATGCTTTGGTTTCTATTTTCTGTTTAAGTTATACATCTAATGAATTCCCACTATTAATTTCAGGTATATGATATTGGCAACCACAACAGTGTCAACATTTGTAAAATATGTTTTCTATGTTAGTGATATGCTTATGGAAGGACAATGGGAAAAAAAGGCTGTATACACCTTCTACTTGGAACTTATACGAGACTTGCTTCACTTGTCTATGTATCTATGCTTCTTCCTTGTGATTTTTGTGTAAGTAATGAATCTTTACCACCGAGTGCAAGAATGGGAAGAAGCGTGGCTTTCCCATGATTTTTGTTCCAGCTGTGTGATTTAAATGGATATTGTCTCGAATTGAATGCATTCAAGTCTCTTGGAGGAATTATCTTTTTTATATTATAACCGCAAAATATTCCTTGCAATGGTTTATTTAAAAATGGATGGACTTAAACCTACTATTTAGGTGTGTAACCCTTTTGTGCTTGCGGTGCTCAGCAAAATGTAAATCTCTTTTGAAAATAATGGAACAAAAGTCACCAGACTATCAAAATATTTTCTTGATATAGGTTAATTTTTAAATTGCATAGTCTTTTTTTGTTGCACCACAACTTTTAGGCTTCAGTATAGGTTATATGCAATTTTAATTAATGAAATTGATTTATGATTTATAAGTTTTTTCTTGGTAATTACTTTTCTTTGTTTCCACAGATGTAACTTTTTAATTTTTTTTTGCTGAATTTGCTCACATTTTTACTTCTACAGGAATTATGGTGTTCCTCTGCACCTAATACGGGAGCTTTATGAAACCTTCAGGAATTTCAAAATTCGTGTTGCTGATTATATTCGTTACCGGAAGATTACTTCAAATATGAATGATCGCTTCCCAGATGCAACATCTGAAGAGCTTAGCATGTTAGTTTGGGTGATAATTCCTCGCTTAACTTTTTAGCAGCTGTCAAAAGGATTGACATGCTTATTCTTCCTACAGGAATGATGCAACATGCATTATTTGCCGGGAAGAGATGACGACGGCCAAAAAATTAACTTGTGGACATTTGTTTCACGTTCATTGTCTCCGTTCATGGTTGGAGCGGCAACATACATGTCCTACATGTAGAGCCCTAGTTGTACCACCAGAAAATGGTGCAAGTACAGCTGGCGCTCAACAACTATCACGACCAGATGCTCAACAAGGTAAGTGCTATTTTGTTTCCATTGCCCGTCTTTGATGCATATATTAGGCCATTTTACTCTGATTAATTACAAAATGCATATAATGATTGTATGAATTTGACTAGATGATTCTATTTATGGGTGTGTATATGTCTTTCGTATGTGCATAGTGTCATTGGCACCAGTTATTTAGATGTGCTTTGCTCTTTTAGGATTTATTCAGTATTATAATAGAGCATTAGAAAATTGTTTATGGAAGTTATCTGTTCGTGGACTTGTTGCTATGAATGTAATCAAGTTCCCATGATTTTTCTTCTTTTATTTCGAGTGTTAATTCCCTGTTACATCAGCCTTTTCTACCTTTCTGCTAAGAGTTAAATTCTCATATGTTTAACTGAAGAATTTGCTTTGAACTTCCTTGCTTCCATATTCACAAAGGGATAAGATACAAGTTTGAAAGGAGGAAACAAGATAAAAGATGAATAACAGTTTACAAGTCATATACATCCACCCTTCCTCACCTATATTTACTGTTTGGATTTATCAATGCTACTTTTAGGTTTGTGTGGTTGTTTGTGGCAATTTTGTTGGACAATCTGCCATTGATGAATGTAATTAACTCTTTGTTTAAAGGGGATAATGAAATACTATATTTAAATATAGTAATATTAATTTTCATTGTTCAGTTTTTTTTTATAAAATTTTTATGTTTGACAAATTTCAACTGTAATTTTGCCAACCCAGCAATTTTTTTTCCTTTGTCAAACCGACATTTGGATCCGTTTTCTTAACAGTTTAATATTAATCGATCATTTTTTGTTCTCAAAAAGAAAATTTGGCAAACAAATGCATACACATCTATAAGGTCTCAATTTTTATTGTTGGATCTTACCAGCTTGTTAATTGTTGTAATTTTTTATTTTGATCAGCAACTGATGCTGCAAGTGCAGCTGCTCAAAGTTCAGTTGGTGCTGCGATCAATGATGGTTCCAATGGACATCAGGCCAGACTCCAAGCTGCTACTGCTGCGGCTGCAGTGTATAAGAGATCTTGTGTCTATCCATCTGCAAGCACTCTAATATGGTAAGCTCTTCTGAGCTGTGAAATAGCACATTGTTTTCTGTGTTTTTTTAGGCCATAACATTTATATGTCTGCTGCCTTTATTGGTATACAAAAATGCAACTCCTCTGATATAAACTCTAAACTGAACAGGCCTAAAGTGCTACACAATTACAGTATTTTTTCAACAAACACAATATTGTGAGGTGCTCTTATTCATCAAATGTTATGATTTTGCTGGTTTTTGTGCATACATGATTTCTAGGGTGTTTTAAAAGAAATAAGTAGATTGTAAATTCTCGGTTATTTTAGGATTGATTTGTATATGCATTGGTATAATGACCAAATGGATGATTTCAGCTTCTCTAGTCTTGACATAATTTATATATTGCAAGGTGAGAAGTATTTAGGTGGCACTTATAGTTTTGTAAGTTGATAATTGTGTGATTGCTTGTGCCTCAACTATTCGACATTGTGATATAGTTGGTTGTATTTTTGATTCGTATTTTTGATTCTTTAATATAACAAGTCGCAAAGTTTGATTAACAATTGCATAATTTGTGAAATATACGGTACATGTTTCATAACTGTTATGTTTGAATATAAATCCAATATTCACTTTGGTGTGCTTTTTGTCAATAACAAATATTTTCAAACTTGCTTTTGTTTATAAAATGATTGTTCAATGTGTATTAATTTGGGAAATAAAGGAGCAACGGTAATTTATTTCATCCATCAAATTCATCATTTGTACAAAATGAAGAAAGATGAACCCTGCTGATATTACAGTATTTTGCTGATGGAATTTGTCTGCGGTAAGCATGATAAGATACCATGTAGTTTAGGCTTTGCCGTAGCTTAAAGTTGTCACTGCCTTGTTCCCTACCTTGATAGTTATGGAAATAATATTGTCTCTGTTAATCTATGCCTTTTCTGTTGGCTTGGTGGTCCCACCAGTGTTTTACTTTAGCTTGGGAAGAAATGATGTTTAACATTTCGCAGGTCTCCTGGATATGCATTTCTTCCTAAAGCTCACAACACTGTAGAATTGGATCCTTGTGGAGAAAATGCTGCTGCACAACTGCATTCTGAGCTTGCAAACAATCCTGAAACTTCAAACTCAACCTTCTTCCAAGTTCCCCATTGCGTTTTTGTTCCCTTCCAGGTACCTGTTGCCAATGGAACTTCTGTGGAGAGATTGGGAAGTATGCCAGCCTCTGATTTGGAAGCTCATAAGAAGTTTCTTCAAATTCAGATTGAGGTACCTGATCTCATGAATTTGTTTTAGAATTGATTTTTTTTCTTATTTCAGTTTTGAGTAAGGCTGTCGATCATAGTTTTGTGTCGTAGGTTGGTAGTAGCTGCAAATATACAGATCAACTAACAACGTAAGATTAAAAGATTATGATTCCCACATAGTATACCAAAGACACAATCAATTAGATTCATTTATCGAATGAAGCAAGGTAAAACTGCATGTATGAAGAAGATCAGAGTTCAGAATGAGAGCTTTAAAGACAAAAACCAATTTGCATAGGTTTCTGCAGATTAGACTGATAAGCCCCAAATCAAGTTTGTTTATACAAGGGCCAGCAAAAAGAATCAGTGGCTTTCTTAGCGAATAATTATTGAGTCAATGTCCTTGTTGGAGTTTGTTGTGAGTACAGTTGATTATGAGAATTTCCATAGGCCAGCCTATTATTTGTTAGAGTAATGACGAGGCAGGGTTGTTATGGTGTCTGTTATGAGTCTCGAGTCTATATATGTAAAAACGCAATTGAGGCTTTGGGGGGTAACGAGAATCAGGAATAAGCTACTGCCTTGTATGGCTCCAGGAGAGGGATAGTCTCTCAAAAACTACCCGCGTCTTTGTTACTTCTTTTCCCAGTAATATATGCCTAATCTATTTCTACAACCCCTATCCTTGTATTTATTTTCCCAGAAAAGGACTGCTGGTAAGAACTGGGTCTTATCATAGACTTCACATAAACTTCCTATACTTACCAATTTCAATAATTTAGATTTAATGAACTGAACTTGAACAGATCTAAAGACCTTCTCTATTCTCTTTTAAGATATAGTAAGTTTATTTATCTTAATACAATTATTCTTAAAATCAGTTAAGAGTATCTGATATTATATAAGAATATTTGTATTCTTAGGTAACATTTATCTTATGTATAATGTTTCTTTAAACCAATGTTTTATGTCTATTTTCTTTCTTTCATTTAACATGTTTAAGCATGTGATCAATATTGGACATGTGCTAACCAGAAAATCATTAGATTAACGTATGATTTATATTCAAGAATCTGAGTAGGAAAAATAATCAACTACCTCTAAATCCTAAAAATGGGTGTTTAACTTAATGAAATAAAAAATATTTTACTATTAATAATGCAGTCATCATCAACTATGCAACAGCTGTCCCATGGAAGGTTACAATAATCAATCCAAGCTAAAGAATACAGAAAAGAAAAATGTTACAACTATTGCGATGAATTCTTGAGAGAATTGGTGGCTGAAGATGTCGTCTTTCTTTCTTTAGAGGCTCAGATAGCTGCTGGAGAATTGTTGGCTGAAGATGCCGTCTTTTTTTCTTTAGAGGCTCATGGTTTCTCTCTTCTCTCTTTAAATGTGCATTTTCCCCATCCTAATAATAGAAGCATTCTTTTTATGTTTCTACCTCTTTAGGATCCTCGTGACCTGTCTTAGTGGATTGTATGATTATATAGGAATAAAATAGTTACCTGAGTCTGGGAGAATTAATCTAGTTTAGTCCAGTTACTGTGGTCTGTAAGATAGAAACTGTAATCTTAGGTAAGTCATTTTATTTTCTTATCGAGTCATATATTGGCCCTTGAAATAGGCTTCAGAATTTGATCTAAATTCCATCCAACTTCAATCAGCTCAACAAGATGATTTGATCATTCTTATTTCCTTTCTATTGGTGATTCTCCTACTAAAGACCATAACTACTTGGCGAGTATTTATGACAAAGAAAACATCGCAGAACTGCAAAAACCATCAAAACTAACTTTAAGAAGTTGAAAATCTGTTAAATGCAAATTGAAACATCTTAGGATACTCACTCATGATACATGCCCTATTCATAACATAGTAGTATAGATGGTAGACCCATAATTAGGGTCCATGGCGTTCGCTTGGATAATCAGATTGCTCGAGTCTGTACAAAGTTGTGTTTGCAGCTTGTAGTTGACTTTTTTTTTTTATCTACAAATGTGAAGGGCTATACTATTTGAAGAATTGATATTTCTTTTGCGTATTTCTATCTTATATTACTCTACTTCCAACCAATATGCTATTGTTCATTTATTGTGGTTCACCATGATTTAGAAATGTTGATGTCTGAAAAAGGCAGTCCAAATCTGTAAGCACTTGATTGCGGCAACGTATTGGCATTTGCATAAAATGGAGACTGATTACTGCTTGTTCGAACCGTGAAGATGAGGCTTTTATCTTTCTTTGCATCTGTTCCCTCGAAAATATCTTTGTAAACTACAACAATTGACATCAGTGCTGATTAATTTTGTCATGATTTTCACGTGCTTCATTATCTGCTCTGCCCCTTACGCAGGTTCTACAAAAACAGCTTCAGCATCTACAGAGGCCAACAGCTGAGGAAAGAACCGATGCATGATCTTTCCTGTATTCCTTGCAACTATTTGTTGACTTTCCTTTGTGATCCTTGGATATTGGCTTCCCGTCATTGTCCTACGATACGAATGTTGAAGGATTATGTATAATCTCTTGTTTCTCTGTGACCTGACATAGAAGAGAATGAAGATGTTGCTCTCAGGTTATGAAGAAATTTAAGAGAATCATGCAAAAAATTTTTTTCAAGTCAGTTGTATCATAGGAGAACAAGTGGGAGTCAATAATTTCAAGAATTAGAGAAAAGTTCACTGCTTGCTTTTGCAGCTATTGAGTGTAATTCATCCCCCGAGTTCCTTTCCCTTTTCTCGGTCTTAAAAATCTCACTAGTTAGTCGATTAATATGTTAAAATGCCAATTGACTTCCCGGTTATGTTTTGATAGAATCTGCCCATGTAAGAGTTGGGTTAGTGACAAAGCTTGCGTGGCTCATATTAACATCAACGGGCGTGGTCCAAGTTGACCAGCTTAGACAAAGGGCTGTTTTTTTATTTTTAAAATTCTTCGGCTGGGATTGGCTAAACTTTTTTTTTTTTTTTTGCTGAACTTGATTAAGTCTAATAAGGTTTTGAGTTGCCTAATTTAGATTGGGTTCGGGCTATAGCTTGGACTGGGAGTATCGAGTTTCGTTCAAGCCCGCCATTTGCCAACCTAAGTTGAGGTTGAGGGACTTTTTAGAATTTTCTAATATTGTTCTGTAATCAAAAGTTTCTCGAATTTATCTAATATCCTAATGTGTTAAAGTTTTATATTAAGGGTGATGTCTTTGGTAGGCCAACATAGCTATATTATTCATGATTACCTCTTCCTAGTTTTTCTTAAGTCTTCCTTATTTCTCTTACTGTTTTTAAGTATAAACTTTTCATATCTTTCCACTAGAGCATCAAGGCTTTTTTTCTTAATGTCCGAATCACTTAATCCTTTGTTTCTATTAAATTTTCACTAGCATTAGCCACTTTTAATTTGTTTTTGACTATTACATTCTTGACCTTATCTTTTCTATTAAGGTTGCATATTTAACAAAACATACTTATCTCTGCAACCTAATATGTGTTTAATTGTTGATTTATTTAATCTATTACACTTAATGATTAGTGCCTTAAAATGCTTAGGATATTCAATTTAGCTCATATTTGATTTTAAGTACATTTCAAAAGTAAAGGAACTAAAGTGACTTGAAAGCATACTTATTAAGCCATTTTGTTAATGTTCATCCTCTATTATCTTCATAGATCAAGAAAAAAAAAGATTAAAATAAAAAGGGACAAGATAAAGCATAAAAATAGAGGTACGTGTAACAATTTGTTTTAAAAAGACCATATAGCTGAAACATAAATTACACTACCAAAAGAATTAAGCTAGTTGTCCATTTTTCACATGATTTTAACCTAGTTTTTAATACAAGCGAAGTGTGTGTGTTGGCTGCTAAAAGAAGAATCAAAACGTGGCTGTAACATGGAGAAAAAAAGAAGACATATGCATAATGTTACCAAAGAAAAACACCTGTCCATTTATCTCATAAAAAACCTAGTTATTGATGAAAGGACATGGAGTGTGTCATGGGCGAAGCATGTGAGGGCAGTTGCAAAAGGACACCTGTCTATTCCAAAGAAAAACCTAGCATTTGGATGATGTAAGGGATATAAGGTGTCAGGTGGGTTGAAGTAGGGGAGGGGTGAGGCCTGATGTGACGGCTACACTAAGATGATGGCTGGATGAGATGAAATTGAGACAGCACTAGGCATTTTCATGATATAAAAATTATCTTGGTGAGGGCTTGGGCAAAAGGAGTGGACATACTTGATCCTTCTTCATTTATTCATCTTTAGTAGTCAAGAAGGGGAGTGGACAATAGCTGATTCTTCTTTTCATTCTTGGAGATTACAAATGGAAAGTGTGCAAAAAAATGACCAGATCTGATTCTTCTTTAATTCTTGTCAGTTTTTAACAATGATGGAGACATTCTTGGCTAATTATTGGAGCTTGATGGAAAAAATGGAGGGCTAATTCTCTTGACGTCCGTTCGGAGGTGCAATCGATACCGTTAGAACTTGAATGCAATACATAATAGTCATGTTAAAGGTTGGATGTGGCAACTAACAATATTAAATCGTTAGGAATAATGTAGTATAAGTTAAATAATCCGAGCTTGTGTGATTATTACTTAGATTAGTCTGTTTTTTCAATTGTAATGCGATTGTCTAGATAATCTAAAAGAGTTTGTTCTAGGTTTTCCAATAGTTAAGGTTAATTAACGAGTTCTTTTTAATTAACTACAACCTAAAGAAAAATCGAGATTAACAGAACTTGTTGTTAATTCACGATTAATAGTTTAAAAAGAGGCGTGAAGGCGATAATTCAATGACATATGTAAAATTGTGCTTAGGTTGAGATTAAACTAAAGAATCGAATTTCAAATCATTAATCAATTTTATCTCCTTATTGTTGTTTAATTTAAGTTGTTTGTATAGATTCAATTTTAATTTGTTTTCTAATTTACATTGAACCAACCCCCTATTTTACATATAGGTATAATTTAGGAAAGTAATCGGATTGAATCTTTATGGGATCAACCTAGACGCATCACTACTATAATTGCAGGTTTATTTTATTTTGTATAGTGTTACGATGCGATACTACTAATTTTGACATTATTGTTGGGGATTAACATCCTTCGCTTTTCTGAATTTATTTGTTCTGTTTTTTTGTTATTTTTATTTTTATTTTCAATTAACTTCTTTTCTTATTTGATTAGTTACAATGTTTGACACGATCTTCTCACTTTGGTGAATTGAAATTTAGTCCAAAACTTGAAAGAACGCTATGCAGATTGACAAGACAAGCTGCACAAAGTTTCGAGAATCTGTCATCATTTGATAGGAAACTTGATTCATCACCAGGAATTCAAATAGTTTTAGATTTGCTTTTTAATTCCTCTAGTGATTCTATTTCTAAAACTTATTCTAACATCGCGGGTAAAAACAATGATTGCATTCTTAAGTAATAGGGCTTACTCTTGACCCTTGTACAGAATAAAATGAGACAAATAGCGCTCACTTTTGACTCTCATAAAGACCATTTTTTTACTTTGCCTAGGACCTATAAAACCTTAGGAACGACCTGGTAGTGGATATTTATTATTCATTTTATTTGATATTTTGATGTAGTATTATTTATATGATGAAAGTGTAACATGTTAAGTGCTTACTATTGTCCTTAATTTTATATTTGTTTGATTATTAAATGGTCTTTTTCATATTAATTGTGGTTATTATTTATATACCAAATATGTGAAAAATATTATTAGTAGAATAAATAGATTGTATTTTTTTAAATTAAATATTGTTATGATTTTAGAGACATAATTGAAGTAAAATTATGAATTATACAATACAATATATTGAAGGATTATTTTATAATTTTAAAATAATTAAAAGGCTATTTTATAAATTTAAAAAAATTACTGAAATAATACTGATATAGTACCGTATCAGAACCAAATCTGGTGTTGGTACCAGTATAATATTCATAACATTGCATCGAAATCAATCAACATTAATTTTTTTTAGTTTTCTTTTCTTACTAGAAAACTAATTTCAAATAAATAGGAAGAAAAAACGAACCTTGTTAATAAATAAAAGCTCGTTTCAGTTTCACTCCAATAGAAAGGATCCTCTTTGGAATGGCATGAGAAAGTCTCGTATGGTTCCTAAAGAGTGGTGGGTGGAAGAACTCTGTGAGTTGCAGGTATATTTATATAAGAGGATGATTACAACAATTAAAGCAAAAGAAAGAGTCTCTGGTAATGGAATTGAAGAAGCATTGCATGCGTATGCCCTGAGAAGATTGCTAGGCTTTAGCAATGATATCGTACAAAGTGGTGACAACCTGAGGAATAAATCACTGCTGGTAGAAACCATATTGTCGGTGCTACCTAGTGAGGAAGGTAGTGTTGCATCTCCTGCTTAAGTTGTGAAAAGCCTCAATTTTTTTAGAATGCGGATAGAGAAAAAGGAAAGAATCGATGAGACAAATTAGCCAGCAGCTTGAGGAGGCTACAGTAGCTGATCTATTAATCTGAGCCCCAGCTGAGGAAACGACAATGTATGACATCGATACAGTGCAAAACCTTGTTCAGTAGTTTGTGAAACACAAAGGAAGCCTAGTTTTACTCTTCCATTCCCTCTAAAATGATGACTTCCATTCTTTATAACCATCTTCCACTTTCGTAAGGAATCCAATGTTCACTTGCAGAAGTATAAGAAAAAGACTAAGTTTTTTAGCCCACACTACACCTGCAGGAGTTTATTAGTGCTCGTCTCACCATCACTACATCATAAATGATTGTCTTACACGTCAGCCTTTTCAAACATTTGAAGCTAACAATGAGACAAGATCCTCTGTCTAATTTTATGGTGTCTTATTCTGTCCCATAAATCTCAGCCATTCATTTATACAGGTCCCGTATTTATTTATGCGAGACTCACGCGAGAACCACATAAATGAATGGCTGAGATTTACGGGACAAAATAAGACACCATAAAATTGGACAGAGGATCTTGGCTGCAATCCAACTAAGTTGCAACCATTAGATATTGATATGTGCAATTGTTTCTTTTCCTTTAATAGAGTCAGTGACTTGGCTTATTTAACTAGTCACATTTGTGCATGCGGAACTGTAAATATAGCGTGGTATAAATATCTAAAATAGAAATTGTTATCATTCATTAAATATTTATTCTTAAATAATATAATAATCTTTAACAATGGACGAATAACAACCTAGACCTTGTGAAAATATAATGAACTTATACAAGACACTATTTTCCTTACTCATCTTTCTGTTATAGCTTATATAAGCTCTTAGTTCAGTTGCTCTACTCGATAGGATATTAATTCTATGGCAAAAGCAACTCATTTGCTTTTTACATAAGAGTAAATGCACTATATCATTAATCTATTTATTGCTATTTTCTACTATTTTGTACATGTATTTTCTTTTAGTGATGGAAGTTTTGAGAAATATGAATGGTTCCGTTGCAGCTGTGCTCAATAGCTGCTAACTGTACAGGGATTTAGTCAAGGCTTCACATGTTAATTCCATGTCCTAATTTTCCTAGTTTTTAATTTCTATTTGTTCTATTTTTCTGTTGCATGTTGTTAATATCTGCTACACATTGTTAGTTGCACCAAAATAGGAAAGTCAATTATTGGCTGCTTAGTGGGAAGTTAAATTATTGTTTTTCATTTATTGTTTGATATATTTAAGCAAGTATTTTGATTGAATAAAGATAAAAACCTTTCTAGCGTATATTTTTTTATTGTATTCTTTGCTGAGTTATAGTAAAATTCAATTTTTTGTTCTTTTTAATTCAAACAAATTGGTATAAGAGCATTATTCTTAAGGGACTTGTGAGTGATCTGAGTGAATCCCACACCAAAAAGACCTAAGCACTTAGCTAAAATCCATGGATTCAGAAACTTCATTTGCTGCCATTGCACCTTCAACGTTTAATGGTGAAAATTATCAAGTATGGGCAGCAAGAATGGAAGCTTTTTTTAATGCAAATGATTTTTGGAAAGATGTTGAGGAGAACTACGAGGTTCCACCATTACCTAACAATCCAACTATTGCACAAATCAAGAGTCACAAGGAAAAGAAGAAAAGGAAGTGGAAAGCTAATGCATGTTTACTTATTGTTGTCTCACCATCAATCTTCACTAGAATTATGACCCTAAAATTAGCTAAAGCAATATGGGATTTTCTCGAGGAAGAGTACAAAGGCAATGTGAGAATTAGAGGGATACAGGTGTTGAATTTGATAAGGGAGTTTGAGATGTAAAGAATCAAGGAGTCAGAGATAATCCAAGAGTACTTTGACAAGATTTTGAGCATCATCAACAGGGTGAGGTTGTAAAATTTATAATTTTGATTATAGTTTGCTTGAGGACAAGAAAAAACTTAAGATTGGGGATGCTTGATAGATGAATATTTAACTATATTTTACCACCCATATTTGATTTATTTTACTTGATATTTTATACTTTTATTGTATATTTAGTACTTAATGTGCTCTAAGTATGGTTATAGGTGATAATTGCCTTCATAGAATTAAAGGAGAAGAATTTGAAAGAAAACATAGTGCAAAATAGAAAATCAGCAATCTAGAAGGAGTTCGATACTCGATGATTTCCAATTATGCATGTTCCTATGCATAGTCATGCACACGACTAAGTTAGGTGTTCATATAAAAATGACATTTTCAAAAGCAAATAAGAGAAGGAATTCTAAGATGTTCAGAGGTGATTCCAAAAGCGATTCGGAGCTTAAGGAGCGGGAGACGTGGAGTTTTTATCGAGAGATCCATCAGAACATAAGATCGGTCATCTACATTGTCAAAATACGCGATAGAGAACAACCAAGGAGATTTAAAATTATGATTCAGATGATTTTTATTTTATTTTTTTATATATGAATATGATTTTGTGTTTGCCGATGTATGGCTAATTCTTATATTAGTATCTAGGTCAAATGAACCCTAGTTGAATACTTTGACATTTTTTGATTGTTTTGTTAATGCAATTGAGTTAATTGATTGTTGAGACCCAATTATTTATTTTATGATTGTCTATTAATCTGATCTATTAGAGTTTAATCTGATTTCATACTTAGTGATTGAGAAATCCTAAGTTGAATACATCCACGATAATTGGAAAGAGTTGATTGCAATACTAGAGATAGGATGACATAAGTCTTCTTGATTAGGGTTAAACCTAATAAAGAAATTCATAATACAGTAAAGCAATTCTATAAGTTTTAACCTGAGTAATTTGATTAGAGATCTTAGAATTAGTTTTTTAAACTCAAGGTTAGTTACTAGCATAACTTAGGAGTCTCCACTATCCAAAAAATCAACAACACAATTGCATGACAAACAATCAATTGGTTAAGGTTTTAGGGGGATTCAAAACCTAGATGCTAATCATTTAATATCGATAAATAACTTAGTGACTTAGCCAATTCTTTTTTTTTTGTAAATCAGAGAACGTGATAAAATAAGAAATAAGAGTTATATACAAATCAAGAGATTGCCAAAGTGTACATCTCTTCCTAGGCCAAAATTATCGTCTTAACTAGAACACTAGGTACAATTGTACCCTATATACCAAATACCCACACAACCAACCTGTAATAGCCCAGACCACCCGCTTGCAGATATTGTCCGCTTTGAGCCTCGGCCTCTTGGGCCTCGCGCTCTCACGGTTTTGTTTTTCCGCAGGACTTCCCAGGAGGTCACCCATCCTGGTACTGCTCTGGCCCC
>JANIIA010000008.1:13163862-13184553 GCA_027478495.1 Erythroxylum alaternifolium | reverse complement strand
TAGTAATTGTACGTAGCGCTCCCTTATCTTAGGATATGTGTCGGAATGACCTACGGGCGTCCCGATGCGTACCCTAGAATAATGGGGTGTTACAATAACAAAAAAGAAATGGCAGGAAGTGAGTATAATAGAAGCTAAGCTTTCCAAAAAGCTCTATGAAATAAGATAACCGGAACAAGTCTTAAAGCAAGTGGGAAGAGAGAGTTTCTGACACTAAACTCCATTTACACCAATAATTTTACAAAATAAGTTATGCTGAGGATGACAATAAAAATAATTCAATGCTTTACTTGAATAAAATTCTTAATTTTTGTATTTTAATTTTTTATATGAGTTTTTTAATAAAAGTGATCAAAATATTATAAGCTATTTCATAAAGTTTATTACCATACTGCAATCCCCCATTTTAAAACTAATTCTCTATCAATTTTATTTTATTTTTATTTTTATTTCCATATTTCATTTTTTGGCCCTATTATTCTAAAATTTCTTTCTTTTTTATATTTTACAGCAATCAATCAAAATTTTAGTCAATCTATAACAATTTAAGTTTGACCATAGAGAAATTAATGACAAGTATAGTTAATGATTGATCAAATTTTTATAATATGTGATCACTAATAAATTTAGTTTATTTTATTGCTTTTTTACTTTTGGGTTCATTTTTAATTTAAAGCTTGAAGGATGGTTTTATAAAATCATATTAAATTTACTTTACATAATTAAAAGTTTGGAATTAGCAATCTATAAAAAGAATGTTAAAAGTTTGGAATTAGCAATCTATAAAAAGAATTTGTTAATGACATTAGTAATTAACATATATAGCAAAAATTATAGAAATTATGAATATAAATATTTCTTCTGAAATAATTTAATTTTAAGTGTTGTATGCAATTTTAAAACTATTGAGTAGCAGTTAAATGTGTGGTCAAAATTTTATTTTCTATCCAAAATATTTAAACAAATCCATATCTAAATCAGCCAATTTATATGAATTGATTTTATTTAGTTGAAGTTAATAACTAAAGCATCTTTACTCATTTATGAGCCTATATGGAAATTAAATTGAACAAAGTTATACATATTTTCTTATAAAAAAATTTCTTTTTAAAAGTAAAATCGAATGCCGGGGCATTCCAATATCAACATTTTGTTTTGGTGACTATAACTATGGCAATGTTAAAAGCAAAATTTCCCTTATGGAATTTGGTTTTTGGCGAAATCCTGCTGTGACATTGATATGAAATATAGTGTAGTGATTCCTTTTTCTTTACTTTTCGTTTTTGTTTTGGTGAGGTCGGAGGTAGGTGGCATGACTCGTTGGTGTTTGTTGTTATCGAGATCCAAGCATTTTGGTCCCATATGGTCCAAGCTCTCTCTAACTTCACGTGCGTTCCTACCCACGTACGGTGATGTAGTAAAGGCCAGGAGCCATAACCAAGCCTAACCAAAGTTGACTTTTCTGCCAATTCTTCAATTTAGAAGTGGAAACATCCAACTGATGAAAAGTATCCCTACTGGATATCACACAACCTGCTTCCAGTTTGATGGTATTAATGTTATAGATAGTCGTCCATATCTGGAATCTTCAGCAAACAATTCTACAGTATAATTTGTACTTAGGTAATGGTACGTAATTCTGAAGTATTAAAGGTAAAGAGAAAGTAAGAAATCTAGTAACTCAACTCTTTATAGGAGTCTAATTGACTCTCCCCGTCACAATTAAAATCACACTGTCACTAGACCTCGGTCATTTAAATAAATTATTTATTAGATTGTTTTACTATTTTTATACCAAATCAAAATTTATTTTTATCTTTTTAAATTAATAATTGATAGATGTCTAATAAGAATAAAGTTTTAGCACATAATCAAAATATGTAAAATTAATAATTAATTATTTTTCTCTCTTAATCTCTTCTTGCACCAATTGGGCTAATATTCTCTCTTGGGTACTTGTCATTAATGCTTATTCTTTCTTCCAAATTCTTAGTCGAATAAGGTAAAAGATAAATAGGGAATAATTGTCCTTTCTATTCGCAAATTGTTTCGAATTGCACGAGAAGAGCTAAAATTGCATACATTTGAAGAAAGAAGAATGACAATTTAAGGTATTATAAGCTCCTTAAATTGTAATTACAAAACACAAACTAGAAAAAGGACACGAGAAAGGAAAAAGTCTCCATCCCCGGGGATTTCATTTAGGACGAGGACAGTGCCTTGGGCGTCGCTAACTTGGCTTTTAGGTCTTTTCTTAGAATCTTGCCGGAAGGAGACTTGGGAATCGCATGAACGAAGTACACTTTATGCAGTTTCTTGTAGAATACTACCTGCACAAACCGCATTGCCCATTTAACAAGCTTATGTGGAAAACGTAAAATAAACAATACACATATATATATGTAACTTTACCTGTTTGGCAATGAATTCTTTTACAGCCTCTTCAGTTAGCTCAAACCCATGAGATCGAACCACAAATGCTACAGGAACCTCGCCTGCAGCTTCATCGTTTTGACTACAGATACATATATATATATTACAGTTAGTAATCTGCTTCTGAAATTATATACACTGAAATATATTTACTTACGGCACAACAGCGGCATCCGCAATGGATGGGTGACTCACAAGGAGCGCTTCTAGCTCAGCTGGTGGCACCTAATCAAATAACAAATCAGTAGAGGCAATCTGTACAAGCATGTACAATCAATGTATATTTACCTGAAAGCCTTTGAATTTGATTATTTCCTTAACTCTATCAACAATGAAAACCTCGTCATCATCGTCAACATATCCAATGTCGCCCGTGTGCAGCCAACCCTCTATATCTATGGTGTTGGCTGTGGCCTCAGGGTCATTTAGATATCCTGCGAATTTTAATTATAATAAGTAAATGAAAAATGTCATTGTAATTAGAATTAAAAAAATTGGAGTGGACCTTTCATAATCTGAGCCCCACGAATGCAAATTTCACCGGGTTGGTTGTAACCGAGGGAGCAGCCAGTTTCCGGGTCGATGACTTTGAGCTCTGCATTCCTAACAACGGTGCCGCATGAGCCCGACTTCGATGGGAATGGCTGTTTGGCAAAACCTAAGCACATTGATAATACGGGTCCTGCCTCCGTCATCCCATATCCCTGAATCAAATCAACCAGAAGCCCAAGTAAAAGTCATAACTCCTTTTACTTTAGACATCAATTTTCCTTCACAGTAACTGTTACTTTCAACCATCAAAATCTAGCCTGCTGCATTCGGGGCCCACTTAGTATGACTTGTGTTTCGCCTGCACATACTTGGAAGTACTATCACAAACGTGGCTTTCTATTCTGCACAAGTTTTCTCCATCATTAATTGTTTTATGTTTGACCATTTTCACTCATTCCCAAATAATCTCTATAGATTTTCAACCTTTGTTCTTAAATTTGGCGGTGAATGTTAACTCTTTTCATTTATGTCGTTTGTTGGAGCAAAAAACCGTAAGGGAATGTGAAATCAGACAACATTCCATTCCATTTTGATGAATAATGATAATCCAAGTTGAGTTTAAAGTTGACATGATTACTACTGACCTGTCCAAAATTGGCTTGGGGAATCCTGTTGTGAAGAGCCTCTTCCAACTCTTTACCAAGAGGCGCAGCCCCTGAAAGCACCAATCTAATGCTGCTCAGATCAAATTTCTCGACCATCGGATTTTTTGCCAGCGCCAGCACCAATGGTGGCACCACTGCAGCCACCGATACCTTGTGCCTCTGTATCAGATCCAACAGCGCCCCTATCTCAAATTTTTGCATTAACAGAACCGCAGCGCCTGCTCTCAATGAGCAGAGTAGAACACTGTTGAGTGAATATACGTGAAATAATGGCAGCACACATAAAACAACGTCCTCTGGTTTCAGATATAAATTTGGGTTCTCCCCATCCACTTGTTGAGCTACACTTGTTATCAAGCTCTTGTGAGTCAGTATCACTCCCTTGGGTAGCCCTGTGGTCCCTGATGAAAATGGCAATGCAACAGGATCGTCAGAGTCAATCGCAACTTCTGGTAATTCACTCTCGTTGGCCTCTGAAAGTACTGTGAAGTGTAGGCAGTTCTCTGGCGGCTCGTCTGTGGTGATTACTGTGAAATCTTCTCCGAATTTCTGGTGATGATTCTGTGAATCTCTGAGCTTGTCGACGTATTGAGATTGTGTGATTATCAATTTTGCTCCAGAAACACTAAGCTGCTTGAATATTTCAGGTGAAGTGTAGAAAGGATTGGCAGTAGTTGTGACAGCACCAATCATGGAGGCACCCATGAAGGCGAAGACGAATTCAGGGCAGTTCTGGAGGAGAATCATGATCACGTCCCCTTTCTTTATGCCCAAATTGATCAATCCAACAGCTGTTTTCTGAGAGGTGAGTTGAGTTTCGGCAAAGGAGTACGTTTTGCCACTGGAGCCTGATATAAGACATGGTCTATCTAGGACATTGGAGACGTTCTCAAAGCAATATGTGGGGAGAGGAAGGTGATTGGAAATCGGTATTTCGGGTAACTTTGATCTGAAAATGTGGGTTTCAGAGGATGGTGGACTTTGTTTATGTGGTGGCGACAGTTCAGGTTTGGTGGTGGTCTCGGGCGAGGCTATGGATATCATGGTTCCTGAATTGAGTCTGTTTTTCCGGTATCACACTATCTGTGATTGCAGAGAAATGCAACAAACTAACTGGCAATTGGCAGAAAATAAGAGGTATATAGTTATGATAAGAAGGTTAGAAAGAGAGAGCAATTATGGCTTAGAGAGAGACACAGATGAAGAAAAATATGTTGAATAGAAATATAAGGGAGAAAGAGGTAGGTAGAACTAGTGCGTGTGAGTGGCTGGTAGATCATTAGGCGACGAGAGTGGGAAAGTGAGAAATGAAGACACGCATATGATTTCCCAACTCTCCTTCTTCTATAAAACCAAACCCCCGGATACACACATTTCCACCATCAAAGCTCTCGCCTTCACCTACCTACCACTACTCTCTCTCTCTCTGCTCTCCTTTGTGAATAAATGCAAGAGGAAAGTACTTCGGTTACTCAATTTACGTAACTAATATGTATTTAGGACAGAAAGAACACACAACGTGTAGTTCATACATTGTTTCCGTTAAATTTGTTTCCATGTTATTGCAACACGCAGATTTCAAATTGATCTCAAGAATCTAAATAAAAGGCCCACTTTTGGACAGCAAATGATAAGATCAATGCATATCTCTAATTATTGAATTAGAAGTAGCAGTATTCGTAGTTACAACAAAAATTGAATTAGAAGTGCTATCCCCAATATATAAACTTCAACATATAAAAATTGCTATTAATCCTCAATATACTCTCATTCAAGTGTAGTTCTCCTCTACCTCCGTTGTTTGAGGTAGTTTTAGTAATAGGAATGGTAGTTCCACCTTCTTCTTTCATGGCGCGGAGGGCACCAATCGTCCGGATCCAATGAATTGCACATGCTTGGATCAGTGACATATAATTGGTCAGTAACGTAAATCCATTTCTTAATCGACCATTCTTTGCATCAATAATTCACCATTTTAGGATTTTTATTGTTATTCTACCACATGAAACTCATTTCGTATCATGCCAATTATCTTCTAAATTTTATCCCATAGTAGTTGTCTAATTACTTAAACTAATAGCATTTTCCTTTAAAATCCTAACATAATCACGTAAACATGAGTTTCCTGATAATGCTTAAAGTTAGGGATATCAATTTTAGCTTGGCTTGGCCTAATTTTGGCCCTGATTGACCAGGTCACGGGTTAAAATAGTTTGGCTCGACTGGGTTAAGGGCAGAGTACGGGGTAGCCTAGCGTACGACAAGCCCAACTTGTGACTACTGGAATGACAAAAAAGATGTCGTTTTTGTAATTTTTTTAAAAAAGGAAGGATAGGTCGGGCCAACCTAGCCTGCCCGTGGAGTCGAATGGGCCACAGGCCATGGACCGGTTCATGGGCCACCCAACCCAAGGTCGGGCCGAGTTAGGTTAAGAGCGGCCCCGACCTGACGTGACCCATTGATATCCTTACTTAAAGCAAGTTAGTCTTAAGTATCATGATCATCCTTCTTAAATTATAAACAAGATGCTTCTTTCAAAAGATTTTGAATTTTTTTAGAAATTAAAGAAGATTATATTTCCAAAACAAAGACGAGCAAGCCTAAAATTAATCTAGGATGTTGATAGTCGGGTTGTCGAAACTCCCAAAAGTAATTTTGATTCTTCAAACTTCTTGTAGTTGTGGAACCAGGTCGAATCCCTAGAGAACTAAATTTCTAAATTTCAAGAAATGAAATAAAATTGGGGGTGATGTAGCGCGTTGTAATACTACTCAAAATAACTAGATTTACAATTATAGCAGTGATGAGTCTAGCCGATCTTATAGAGAGTGTGTGTAATCTGAACTAATGAAAATAAATTTAAGAAAACATTCTAAAAATACTGAAAGTGATAAATTCGTTAAGGACCTAGTCATCGATTCTATCTCGGCCTACACTCAATTAAACATACTTCATGGGATTTTTGTTCTCTTATTTCTTCTAATAACTATTAATCGTAGGTTAACAATAAGCTTTATTAACCTCAGTTTTTCCTCACGTCGTGTTTAATTAAAAAGAGCTCGTTAATTAAACCTGCAATCAAATAACCTAGGACAAGCTTTCTAGATTAATTGGACAGCCACATTATGAGTTAGGAAAACAGATTAATCAAGGCCACAACCACTTGGGTCATTTATCCTAGGTCATATCATCCCTAAAGATTAAAAACTATTAGTTGTCACAAAAGAATCTCAATATAACAATTACGGATTATATTAAAGATTCTAGCAATGGGTTTTTACTTAAAAACAATCAAATAGAGTATTCGATCATTCTTACACAATACCCAAACATTAAACATAGAATAACATAATCAATTCCTAAGAGAAAGAATAACAATAATGAGAGAAATGCTTAATCAGGTTCGTTAGCGTTGATATCACCTCCAAATTGGGATGAGAAAGCCTTCTATGGGTCTCTAAAGGATGAAAGCTTTCCCCTCTGTTGCCTCCCGAAACCACTGGACCAATTCTTCAAACCTTTCATAAACATTTCATCCTTCTGCCATCATTTTTATGCTAAACATTAGGTTTTTGAGAAAGCTAACCATTTCTTACGAGCGTGCATATGTTGTTAATGGTCGTAAGTATGAGTCATGGGGCCCACAATCGTGAGTGTGAGTCACGGGGCTCATAGGTGTGCATTTGTTGTTCACGACCGTGAGTGTGAGTCATGGGGCTCATGACCGTGAGCCACCTTACATGGGCATGACATGTCATGGTTGTAAGAGATGTCTCACGACCATGATAAAATGTTGCTTTCCGTGAGTCATATACTCATCATCTTTATGCATTTTTTGTTTCCTCTTGCTCTAATTATTCTTATTCTTGCTCTAAAAAGATAAATGATTGTGAATCTTTGAAAAATGACTTAAATATTGAGTTTTCAACTCATTTTAGCTCTTTTTCTTCCAAATTATACCTAAACCCAAATAGAAACTAAAGTGTATGTCTTAAGCATGTTATATCTTTAATCACTAAGTGTTGTGGAATAAATGTATAATCAATTAATTATATATCAATTTCCTGCATACTTAGCTTTTGACTATCCTTGGGCAAAATATCATAATCAAAATTATAGACCCAAGAACATTTACTCATTTCCCATATTTCCCAAGAATACATAATCATAAGAAAAGATGAATAACTTTCAAAAGCCATAGTAAGAACTCAACATTCAATGCTTTTAAGTATGATCAATTAACATTCATCACTTTTAGAAATTGAGCAATCTAGAGGTAGACTTTGATAAAATGTGTTAAAATTAGCGATATCCATAAGTACACTAAAAATCATTCATGGTCATAACATTCCATAACTTTGCAAATCATTTCATTTCTCTACCACTAGCGTTTACATTCATAATCATGAATCAATGGACTTTTTAAGGTTGTAATGTGGGCAATGGTTAAGGTGAGATGTATTTTGGTAATATAATATAAAAGCCATCAAAGCAAGTACAACAAGAAAAACACTTAATGTATTTCTTTCACCTTTTTTTTATTTTCTTGATTGTTAAGATGAATATAAATATGTTTATAGATTTGGGTTTGATTAAGATGTTCTAAATTTTTTCCGGGATTTTACCTTGAGTTAATGTTAATCTAGTTATCTTTGTGTTATTTTGATTGGGTGTTGTGATTAATTGTTGTATCTTCATGCTTCGGTAACAAACCGAGAGGGTGAGTCTAATGCAAAATGATTAGGGCGAGTTAAAGAGAGTCAGGCAATCTAATAGACCACACAATCAATCTTATCGGTTATTATACGGAGAGAGATCTCATGTGAGACCCGATAGTTTATTAAAGAGTTTAAGAACTAATTAGATTGTGGATTGATAGTTAATCGAGAGATAACAATGTCAGTGACTTGACTTAATTAGGGTTTTTAATTAGGGCTTAGTGATTATAACTCAAGAGAGAGTAATTCACCCTACGATAGTCTAAAACCGACATTCTAATAACACAAAAGTGATTAGGTTAGCATTGATGATAGAATAAACACCTCTCTCATAATTTGGTAAAATCGTTTGTGTGATTTCCCATTGTTGAATTGTTGGTGCTCAATATTTGATTTCGTTGAGTTAATTTTACAAATTAATATCTTGACAATTATCCGTGCTTCCTTTCTTGTCCTATTTTATTTTCATTTTAGTCTGAGCCTTAGATAACATAAGATTATATTAGTTCAACTTCCTCGTGGGATCGACCCTTCACTTACTACAAATCACCACCCATGCACTTGTGATATTTGAGGGCTATAAATTGTAAGATTGCAGATCAGACAAACTATTTCCTTATTTTCTTTCTCTATAATAGTCAATGGTGAGCCCTCAAATCTATTCAAGGCAGCACAAGGTCTTAAATAAGGGGATCTCTTGTCTTCCCATCTATTTGCAATCACTATGAAAATTCTAACATTACTAAAGCCCCTAATTTCAAGTACCATCATAGATGTAGTAGATTGAAAATTTACTAACTATCTTTTACTAATGTTCTACTAATGCTATATGGTACAAATTCTACATCGATCAACATGCTAGTTAGCTCACGAAAAACTTTTAAAGAAGTATCAGGTTTGAGTGTTAATTCTTTGAAAAGCTCCTTTTATATATCTGCTTCTTTACATTCCAATACTAGTTTACTAGCCTTTTAAATCAAATTAGGGTTTCAAATTCCTCCTTTTAAATACCTTTGTGTTCCCATCTTAAGCAAGAGGCTTAATGTTGTTTATTGCTCCACATTGATCAGCTCCATTGAAAGAAGATTGTTATCCTAGTGCAATAGATTTTTGTCTTATGGTGGAAAGTTATAGCTTGCCATCTTTGTGCTTAATAATATCTACATATATTGGTTTCTACATCTTAGCCTCCTAGAAGGGGTGTTGAGAAGGATCGAAAACTAATCATTGACCTCATTTAGAGTGGTACAAGTAACAAAACCCATGGTAGAGCTAATGGCAAGATTATCTTGACTGCTTTTCATATTGTTATCTACTCAATTTGAAGGGAAAGGAATCGAAGGATATACAAGATTGTTGAAAAGAGCAAACATCAGCTTGTGGAACATATAGCCAATTGGATTATAGCTACCTTTATTGCTAATGATCAACAACACTATATTAGCCCTAATTTGAAACTAAATTGGTCTTTATAAATTGTCAATGTGTATTTTGGAAACCGAGTTTTTATTTGTAGCTTCCTTTTGTTTTTTCATTGTAATGTTTGTATATAGCTTTTCCTACATTAATATATTTCTTCTTTAACTTTCAAAACAAAAGCACCAAGACTTCAAGTATTAAACAAGGTATCATATGCCTTCCAAAATAACTTAGGGATCTAGGATTAACTTCTATTTGTAGAATGTCCAAAATACTCATGGCTAAGAGACTACGAAGGATTTGCACAGAGAACAAGAGCCTTTAGGTGAAGTGGATTCACACTTACCACATGTGAGATATAAGCCTATTGGCTGTGAGGATCAAGCCAACCCAATCCCGTACTTTCAAATATATCTTGTGCACAAGAGACTTGATACAACCATATATGAAGCACATAATAGGTAATGGTGAAGCAACAAACTTCTGATTAAATGGACACTAAATTCCTTAAAGGAGATGTTGTGTGCTTGAGACTTGTCTCGCTATTATATTTTTGTTCCTCTTGAATAGGTCCGTAGAGGTTCTTGAAAGTGAGCTAGAAATACCAGATAGTAATTCTTTCGATAGGCTTATTTGAAATTTCTTACTAGGCATTCTCCATTGCTTGTTTTCATTTTGAGATAAGGCTCTCCAATGGCAACCAGCTGGGATCTCCTCTTTTACAAGCTATTCAAACTCATTTAGTTTCATAATTTGAAGGGTCAAAAGTAAATTTTAGACCTTAATGTTTTTACTACAATATAAGATAAACTCTAGCACTTTAGAGCATTCGATTCAAACCATAATATTTTCAAAAAAATCAAAATGAACCTTAAATGGACTAAAATTTAAACAAAATTAAAATTTCATTTGCTAAGTGTCATATCATTGCTCATATAACACATATTTATTATTCCTGTTGGGATTGGGTTGAACTTGCCTTAATTAATTCAGTCTTTTTTTTTTTGGAATAGCTATTGATTGAATAAAATCACCTTGGATTAGATAGTTGGAAGTTTAAGATTCAAAGTAATATGGTTATTATTGAGTAAATCGATTCTTTACTCGATAATTTTAATATGGTAAGTATCATTACTCTGCATTAATTATTTGAAAGCACTCTTGCTTTTCTTTTATTTATCTTGATTCGAGCTTGTTTTCTACGTTATCAGTTCTGAAGTCGGTATTGCCAACCCAACTGAAAATCAGCATCAACAAAAGCTTCAACTTACAAAAATGCAATTTTAAGTGCCTCTTCCTGTCGTTTTAACTCAAAGCATTGTCTTTCACAATGCAGAGTTTTCTGTGAAGAAGATTATGATATCAAGGAGTTCTTTTTATGTTTTTTGCAATCTCAAAGTTGAATGTATGTCACCGTAAATACTGTACGAATCCAACATTGAAAATTTCCCGGAATCCTAAGTTCATACGAACTTAAATCAAATAGACCAATTTGAAACTTATGTTCAGAAAAACAAATTACAAATCCGTTGTTGCTGTTAGTGATCAAGAGATTAAAAGCGTTTAACTTGAAGTTTGTTCCGTCCCCCTTTCTTCAAGCTCCAGAACAGCATTAAACCCAAATTCACTTCCTGGTGTAAATGACCTCTTCAGTTCCTCCGCCTTCTGAATTGTGTTAACTTTGTTGTCTTTTACCTTCAGATTTTCCTGTTTTGAAGAAAGAGCATGAATTTCGCTACTCCTTCAAACAGAGGAAGATAAAAAGCGTTAGCAGAAGCAACTTGCCCTTTTCACATAATCTGCCAGAGTTGAGCTAACTATTTCCTGTATCACAAAGTTAGTAACACGATCCTCTCCAAGAATCTGCAGCAAGAACTCCTGTGGGACCTGAAAATAGAAATTATATACAAACCTTACGAGGCGTCACTGAAGATTATCCTTAACAAAGGCAAGCAAGCTGCGTTAAGACTGCGAATAATTGTCTCACAAATGCTACGCATGTCATGTGAAATAAGTACAAGACTAATAAATTTAACCATTAAGGTACAATCGAGATCAATCCATTATCAAATTTAACAAAAATTTGTTGTAAACCACTCACCTTGGTTGTTTTTCCTGGATTAGGCCAAGTAAACATGGAAAAAAAAACAAGAAGATTAGCATCCCATACTCTGCAAGTAGATTTTCTACACAAATGGATGATGGTGAGATACCAAAAAACTCTCAGAATGCCAAAAGTTTTTCTATTCAAAGACGAAGTAGGTAAAGAGATGATTTTGCATTATTAGATTCTGCTTAGTGGAAGACTGACAGTTAAAAAGCAGTAGCATCAAATCTGGACTAGAAAGCCATTTTTAGAATCTAGAATCACACATATAACCAATTTTCATAGAAAATGCAGTCTGAAACCACTTATCTTATGCATCTCCTTTTATTTTCTCTAGTATTAACCCATCATTTGCTGTAGATTATGTATGGTAAGTTATTCCAGATTATTTGGAACATTAATAATATTATGAACCTTGTAATAACAAGGACTCAGTATTTTCTCACACGACAGAATAGATGCTTACTTTATCTGCTGCTGCATTGAAGAACAGACCGCCAGTAATCGAAACTATTGCTTATAACTTAGTTTGCAGTCAACATAAGAGACAAGAAAACACTGCTGAACCTTAGATTAAGATGAAAACACTCCTGAATGACATCCCTATCACATTTAGTCCCCTCCCCCTCACTCTGACTTACTTTCCAGCATTTCAAACGTTTTCATCTTTGTTATGGCCTCTTCTACGATCATTCGTCTCCAAAATGTTCAAACAACAACTACGTTTTACCAGTACGCTAATCAGACGAGGGGTTCACATAGAACAAAATTAGGATAGATGGAGATGAAAAGTTACCTCCTTTTTCTCTCCGAAATCCAGGAATTGGAGGCGCACTGCGTGCTAAATCTCTTAAAACCTTACTGAAAACTTTCTGAGTGTCATCTCCAGTCAAATCCACTCTAAGCTGATTCATTGTTGAATAACTTCACCACTTAAATTCCAAAGTAAAACCATTAAAAAAATTCCAAACTTATTATTAAACCAAACCCCAAAATAGTATTTCTTCCATCTAATAGACAAGCATTGTATAGCATTGCATATTCATAATAAAGCATACCTGGATTTGATCTTCTTCTCGGGTCTCCTCAACGAACTTGGCATTTTTCAGTGTTATTACACTATCTTTGAGGTCCGCAATCGAAGCTTCTAAGCCTAATTAGAGTCTTCCAAGAAAACGGCAATTAACTAAATTTGCCCTGCATCGGAAATTAATGAACCAAAATCGTAATCGTAAAATTGGACCTGAGCCAACAGCAGATATTGGCGCAAATCTTCGAGAAGAAAGCGATAACCTGGAAATGCAATATCAGATTAGTCTCCACATCAATCAAACCGGCTTTTTTTTATTTTCTCTACCTTTTATTGCAGAGTAGTGGCTTTACTCCGGAAAAATTACCCACGCATCTCGAAACTTCGTATCTATCTGAAAACCACTGCAATCGAAAATTTGAAAGCCATTAGAAGGAAAATCATGAAGTTCGTTCGGCTTTCAAGAAAATGGAAAGCAAACAGACACTTGGGCCTGGAAAATGGTAAAAATGCACAAATGCTGAAGTCGTTAGCTCCATTGTATGTTCAATTTGGAGGCTCTCCAATATAGAACAAAGATGATAATAAAAGGTAGGGGGAGGAACCAGTGGTCATAAATCACAGCGCAAAGCAGATGATGGTTATAAATAACTTCAATTGACACAAAGACTCAACCTGACAAATAAATATATGTATAATCGTAATATTGTACGATGAAATGAATCGAATTATATAAAAAATATTAGTCAAAATTATTTTAACATTTTTAACGTTTCGGTGATCATTTTGTGTTACTTAATGTCAATTTTAATCAACATTTATAAATTTCTTAATTACAAAATTAAAGAATTTAATTTGTCTAATTTTCGATAAAATTTAAAGTATAATTTATATTTATTGTCAATGTATTAAGGAAAGTAATGAATCATATGTAAAGAGCAGATGAAGCGAGAAGGTAATTTAATAAAATTGGATTTAACAGTAAAATTTAAGAAACTTTAAACATTAAAGATATATTTAATAAATAAGAACAAATATAAAATATTAGATCTTATTGGGATTAGACATTAATTGAAATCAAAATAACAATTCATTAAATTACCAAAAATTTCAATATTATATTATAAATAGGCATAAAAAAAGATATTGCTCTTGGCTTACCTCTCTGTTTTACTTGTTGGGGTTTCTCAACTTATTCTAGTGGATACTTTTACAATAACGAAGGTAAAAATTTATAGTTCTAATGAAAGTAAAAATTTATGGTTCGTACTTTTATTGTGTTTTATGCATTAACCATTTTATAAATTAAAGTGATTTTGTCTTTTTAAAAATTGAATGAAAATTTTTATTTTTCTTCCATTATACACATAATTAGATCCTATCTTAATTTTCCTCCATCTTTACATTTATAAATTATTTTGTTTAATATTATTGATATTAGATTATAAAATTAATTATGCTATTGTTATAAAGCTCAATTGCAAAACATATTAAGATAATTATCATCATCATCATCATTATCATTATCATCATCATCACTTAGTTTGAAATCACACAATCTTAAAATTATATATTTAAATTTGAGCCTTTTTCAATCAAACAAGATTGGGTTAAATTTAAGTAAACTTGAGCCTTCTTTAATCAAATAAGATTGGATTAAATTTAAGAGTTCACTCTTTGATCCAAAAATCCTAGGTTACATGAAATCTGAAAAGTTCATATTTAAAGTTATTTTAGAATCTAGAATTTTTGGAAACCTATACGCATCAATTGTGAAGAAAACTGTGCTCTTTTATCATTATTATAATCTTATTAGAGAAACGCATCGTTGGTGAATTAATAGTTGATTGTGGTGCTTTTATCTACTGATGAAATCGGTTACAAGTTGCTAGAGTTGTGGAATGATGGTGGTTGGCGATTGGGATTTCACATGTAAGTCAGTTTCGAGTGGCAAAGATGGCATTGACATATGGGATCACTGTTGCTCCTAATTGCAATGGCCAGAAGGCAGCTTCTGGGGGATGGAAAGCAGCTATAGAAGATGGCGTCGCTGGTGTGGCACTGGTTTTATTGCTACCTCTATCAGAAGGTCTAACCGGCAATGATGACAACGCGACCATTAGAGACAACTTTAATAGGTTAGAGATAGAGTGGAGCAAATTGGGAAGCAAGGCAGAGATATGTTAAGACACAGGCGGCGAGATGATATAGGCAGTAGCCGTTTCCATACAACGGTGGAAACAAACGGCTATTGGCGATGACACAGTGAATAGTGACAATGACGACATGCAAAAAGGTAACAGATGGCGACAATAGGAAAAGATGAACTAAATTAAGTCGTAAAAGGCAATTATAGGCCATGGCATATCATAACTCATAAAAGAATGTCCCCTTTATCATTCTACTGTGGATTGTGGCTATAACTATAAATCCCAAATTCTAACAATAAACTACAAAATCAAAGTTAAAGGAGATAAGTCCAAAAAATAATAAAATAAAATAAAATAAAATGCAATAACATAAAATAAAGAAAAAGGATAATGGTTAGATTAATAAAAACTATGCTTTCATAATATTATAGTTCTCATCAACGGCACCACAAAACTTGATTGACTCGGATTAGGTCAATATTTAAATTTACCGCAAGTGTATCTAGCATAGGCAACTAGAGGTCAATCCCATGAAGACTATAATTACTAGTAGTTACCCTTTTTTATTATCTATCGTGAGAATCTAATTTTGGATTTTAATAAAAATTAAAATAAAAAATAAACTAAGAATTAAAACAAATTTGAAAGTCAAGACAAAGGAAAGTACTTAGAAAAATCAATATCAAATAACAATGTATAGGTGATGAATTCCTCTAAGAATCAATAAATATAAAGTCTTTATCATGCAATTATATTATTGGTTATTGGACCATAAAAATTTCTATTTTATGTTAATATCTTTCCCAAGATTATTAACAAATAATCCATCAGTTGATGAACTAAAATCTTTCTAGTTAAAATCCTTAGGATTGCATTATCGATTCGTGAATTCCACTGTTTCGTTTAACCTTAATCTAAAGAACTTATTTTAGTAAGGATTTATGTCAGCCTATCTTTAGGTTTGAATGCAACCCGTTCCAATTATGGTATATCTATAATTCATACAGGAGGATTTCTCAATCTCAATCATATGAAATCAAATCATGCACTAATATTTTGCATATATAAACAAGAATAAAATGCATAATTGAATCGCAATAAATCAATTAATATAATTGCATTGAATAAAAGATTAAATCATATTATTATCACAAACTAGGGTTCGTCACACCTAGATACTAAACACATTTAGTTACTACTTATGAAAAACAAAACCAAAGATAAATATGAAAAAAAACTAATAGAAAACAAATAAATCATAATTTTAAATCTTCCTTTTTCTTCTTTTGGATCTTTTTGCAAATTTCAATTTGATATTGTTATCTAATAGATCTCTTGACATATTCTTTGTGTTCTCTTCTATTGGGGTTTCCATAGATTCTTGCATCACATTCATGAAAATGCAGTAGAAGTGTCAGAATCTAAATTCTGACCATATGATAATCCCGAAAATCCAGAAACACACATGCATGCATAGACAGACTATAAGAACATGATATTTAAACACTTGTACCTTTTGTTCTCCTCCTTTCTTGATTCTTCTCCTTATTTGAGTTGTAGCAAACACCAATCCTTTCTTTGTTCATCCAAGAACATGCAAAGAGGAAGAAGCAGCAGTGTGTAAGGGTGGTTAGAATATCAAACTTGATGAGTTCAAGTAGATTTTCAAATGGAGAGATAGATCAAAAATACTTACATGCAATTAGATTTATGCAATTACATAAAGAAGACTCAAGACCACTTCTCTCTCTCTCTAAAACTCTTCTAGACCCTTTATCCTCTCACTTGAGTGTGTAAGAACTTGTTAGACCTCATTGTACATCTGTCGAGCCTTCGGTCACAATTGTGGCCTATGAGCCACAATCTTGGCCTACTTAATTGACAGCCTTGGATTTGGTCATGATTGTGGCCTATGAGCCACGATTGTGACCTACTTAAAACTAGCCATACATACTTTATTTTTCATCCGATCTTTTATACGTGTGACCTTTAGGTTCTCGGTTATTTTAGACACTTGAATTAACTCTTAATCTGAGCAAATCATGGATGGTTCATACCACTTGAATTAACTCTTAATTCAAGCAAATTATGAGGGGTTTTATGTTGCCAATTTTTCGAAATATAAGTGGATTAACACACGAACTCTTCGATAGTTTATTCTCCAACTTATGAACCTTTTTATAGTCAATTACTGTGCAATTCGTCCTTTCACGATTCCACACCCTACCTGGTTTGGAGTATGGGCTATGTGTCAACTCCCACTACACTGACTACGTCACATCTAGTCCAAGTGATGTTAGTTCTTATCCAGGGATCTCATTACTCTATGTGTCATTGAAGACTCTCTTCATGACACATGACTGCTCTGGTTAGAAACTCCTGAGTAATGACCTCGACAAGAAGCCTTGAGTATCATCTCCTTCTATTAAGAGTGGTTAATTCTTTATTGGCTATCCAACTACCTTTGAATACCAATAACTGTACCCAATCACCACCCTATGAGCGACCTCGTCTTGAGGCAATAAGGAATGATGTCAAAGCACAGGATTAGTATGCAAGATATCCTTGAGTACCTCAAGTCTAAAGATATTTGCACCATTGCTACAATGAGATTAATCATTGACATTTGATAGATCATCCAAATGATAATCTCATAGCGGGTCATCCGATGTGCTTACTATTCTTCGTAAGCATCCACATGTTAACTCTAAACATTTCATGCTTACAGTTTGTGAGATCCACTGCTTGATCAAATCAAGAAGTATAACATGTGCTAGTCTATTCGGATTAATAATGTCTTGTCTTATTAATCCTATGACTAGGGATTGTTTAGATACTAACATAATTTTACATGATAGGAATCTCATTATCATGATCTCATTATGATTTCCTTCATTATATGTTTTGTATCATGGACTTCATTAATTCGATTTAAGATCGCCATCAATTCATAAATAAACGAACATCAAATAAATGAAAAATTGCCTTTCTCTTTATTAATCAAAATAAAGTTTATACAAGAGTGCTAAAGGTGATTGCCTTTAGAGCATTACTTTAACAAATCTCCCACTTGCACTAAAGCCAATTGTCTTTGTATCTAATACCATAGGCGAGTACACTAGAATCAAATTTCATTAAGGAATTGGCTTAGTCAAAGGATTAACGATCTTCTGATCTGTAGGTACTCTCTCTATCTTCACATCATCTCTATCAATTATCTCCCTGATAAGGTGATATCACCTAAGTACATGCTTGGACCTCTAATGAGACCTTGATTCTTTGGCTTGAGCAATAGCCTCATTGTTGTTATAGTACAACAGTATCGGGTTAACAGTGCTCGGAACTACTCCAAGTTTCATGACGAACTTCTTGATCCAAATAGCTTCTTTTGTCGCCTCCGCAGCTGCAATGTACTCTAACTCGGTCGTTGACTCTACAGTCGTCTCTTGTTTGGAACTTTTCTAACTGACTGCTCCACCATTCAGTGTGAAAACATAACCTGACTTGGATTTGAAGTCATCCTGGTCAGATTGAAAACTGGCATTCGTATGTCCGCTCACTACGAGAACTCTATTTCCATATATCGAAAATACATGCTTAGTCGTTCTCAATTACTTTAGGATATTCTTGACAGCCACCTAGTGACATTTACCATAATTTGATTGATATCTGCTCGTAACACTTAAAGCATATGATATATCAAATCTTGTACATAACATAACATATATGATTGATCCTATTGTCGAAGCATACGGGATCATACTCATGTAAGTCCTCTCATCTTGTGTCCTAGGACACATAGATTTCAAGAGTTTTATCCTATGAGTCATGGAAAGAAACCCTCTCTTGGACTGCTCCATGCTAAACCTCTTTAGCACTCTATATATGTATGTTGACTTTGAAAAACCTAGCAACTTCTTTGATCTATCTCTATAGATCTTTATTACCAATATATAAGTTGCTTCTTTAAGGTCTTTCATGGAAAAAATTTGTGACAACCAAACTTTGACCGATTGCAAACTTGAGACATCATTTCTTATTAGTAATACATCATATACATATAACACAAGGATTATGATAGCACTCCCATTAACCTTCTTGTACATACAAGGTTCATCAGGATTTTTTGAGAAACCAAACTCTTTGATTGTCTCATCAAATCAGATGTTCCAACTCCTAGATGCTTGCTTCAATCCATAAATGGATTTCTAAAGCTTGCATATCTTTTTGCCATCTTTGGATATGAAACCCTCAGGTTGTATCATATACACATCCTTAACTAGGTTTCCATTCAAGAAAGCCTTCTTCACATCCATTTTCTATATTTCATAATCATAATGAGTAGCAATGGCTAGGAGTATTCTAATGGATTTAAGCATGGCTATGGGGCTAAATGTCTCGTCATAGTCAACTCCTTGTCCTTGACGATATCCTTTAGCAACTAGCCTCGCTTTATAGGCAATCACATTACCATCCATTTCGATTTTCTTCTTGAAAATCCATTTGCACGTTATGGGTTTTAGCCCTTTGGGTGGGGCAACTAAGGTCTATACTTGGTTTTCAAACATGGAATCCATTTCGGACTTCATAGCTTGAAGCCATTTTTTAGATTCTAAACTCTTCAGGGCCTCTTAATAGGTTGTAGGCTCATCGTCCTCTATGAGAAATATGTCATTTGTTCACTTACGAGAAATCCGTATCTCTCTAGAACATTGTGTATCCTACGAACATTTTATATGTCAGAAGGTTCAACTGTTGTCTCATATCTATGAACAACAATTTTAGGTTTAGGTAGTTGGTCTGCGTCTATTTGAGCATCATGAACTTCATCAAGTTCAACTTTGCTCCCATTGTTTTCTCTTAGAAGAAACTCTTTTTTAAAAAATACATCATGCTTTGAGACAAACACCTTTTTCTCAAAAACGTTATAGAACTGATATCTAATTTTTTCCTTAGGATATCTTATAAATAGACATTTTTCAGATTTTGCTTCATATAAGCTAGACAACCCCAGACTTTCATATGAGAAAGATAGGGCTTTTTATTAGTCCATATCTCATATGGAGTAAGATCAACTACTTTTGAATGGACTTTTGTTATCACATAAACAACAATCTTGAGCGCATGATCCTAAAAGGATTTCGGTAGACTTGCTAAGCCCATCATTGACGTTACCATATCCAACAAGGTTTAGTTTCTCCTTTCAGCCACACCATTATGTTTTGGTGTGTAAGGTGGAGTCCATTGGGATACAATCTCGTTATCCCTGAGATAAGTTAGAAAGTCCTCGTTCAAGTATTCACCACCTTGATCTGATTAAAGTGTCTTGATACTTCTACCTAGTTGTTTCTTTACTTCATGTTTAAATTGTTTGAACATTTCAAATGCTTCAGACTTGTATCTCACTAGATACACATACCCATATCGTGAATAATCATCGATAAAGGTAATGAAGTATATGAAATCACCTTTGGCATAAATGGACATTGGACCATATACATCAAAATGTATTAGGTCTAATAACCCATTCGCTCGCTCACCCTTTCCTTTAAAAGGTGATTTAGTCATCTTGCTTAATAAGCAAGATTCACATGTGTCATATGATTCATAATCAAATGAACCTAAGCTACCACTCTTGTGTAGCTTAATCATGCACTTCTCACTTATATGGCCAAGT
>JANIIA010000008.1:13073715-13085385 GCA_027478495.1 Erythroxylum alaternifolium | reverse complement strand
ATGATAGCACTCCCACTAACCTTCTTGTACACACAAGGTTCATCAGGATTTTGTGAGAAACCAAACTCTTTGATTATTTCATTAAATCGAATGTTCCAACTCCTAATTGTTTGCTTCAATCCATAAACAGATTTTTGAGCTTGCATACTCTTTTACCATCTTTGGATACGAAGCCCTTAGATTGTATCATATACAAATCCTCAACTAAGTTTTCATTCAGGAAAGCTGTCTTTACATCCATTTTCCATATTTCATAATTATAATGTATAGCAATGGCTAAGAGCATTCTAATGGATTTAATCATAGCTATGGGGCTAAATGTCTCGTCATAGTCAACTCCTTGTCTTTGATGATACCCTTTAGCAATTAGCGTCGCTTTATAGGTAATCACATTACCATCCATGTCGATTTTCTTCTTAAAAATCCAATTGCACCCTATAGATTTTAGCCCCTCGAATAGGTCAACCAAAGTCTATACTTGGTTTTCAAACATGGAATTCATTTCAAACTTCATGGCTTGAAGCTATTTTTCAGATTTTGAACTCTTCAGAGCCTCTACATAGGTTATAGGCTCATCATCCTTAATGAGAAATACGTCATTTTATTAACTTACGAGAAATCCATATATCTCTAGAACATTACGTTTCCTACTTGACTTACGAACATTTTCTGTGTTAGAAGGTTCAACTGTTGTCTCATCTATGTGAACAACAATTTCGAGTTCAGGCAGTTCATCTACGTCTGTTTGATCATCATGAACTTTATCAAGTTCAACTTTGCTTTCAATGTCTTCTCTTAGAAGAAACTCTTTCTCTAAAAAGACAGTATACTTTGAGACAACACCTTTTGCTCTAAAGCATTGTAGAACTGATATCCAATTATTTCCTTAAGATATCCTAGAAACATAAATTTATCAGATTTTGGTTCAAGGTTGTCTGATTGAATCCACTTCATGTAAGCCGGACAACCCCAAACTTTCATATGAGAAAGACAAGATTTTTTTGTTATTCCATATCTCATATGGAGTAATATCAATTGCTTTTGAAGGGACTTTGTTTATCACTTATATGGCCAAGTCGACAATGCCAAAAGTAAGATGATTTTAAGTTATCTCATTTTTGTCTGTTGTCATAGATATTTAAAATTGGATTACACATATCTAATATGTAAACACCATTGCACAATGCAGCAGTACCATACAACATTCCATTCAATTTAATTGAACAACCATTGCTTGAAAAAGTTAAATGAAACCCATTTTATTAAGATATGAAACAAATACAATGTTCTTTGTTACAACGAGTACATAAAAGCAATTATCCAAACTTAGCTCTATCCCACTAGGAAGATACAAAACATATGTTCCTACGACTAATGCAACAACTCTTGCTCCATTTCCCACTCGTAGGTCCATCTCTCCCTTCTTAAGGAGTCTACTATCCCTGAGACCCTGCATATCAACACATATATGTGAGCCACATCCGGTATTTAAAACCCAAATGTTATGATCAGAAATAGTATTAACCTCAATGACAAATAACATAACTGAAGTACGACGGGAGCATCTAATGCCTTCTTCTGCTTCAGCGACTCTAGATAGGCTTTGCAATTCCTCTTCTAATGTCCTTTCTTGTTGCAATGCAAGCATATCCCCTTTAATATAATCTCCTTTGCCTTCTTCTTAGCTACACCTCCCACTGGCTTCTTAGATTTCTTCTTCTCTTGCAAGAATCAGAAGAAGAGTCCACCAACATCACAGCCTTACTACCTTCTTGACAGTTGGTTCAGCTATTTTAAGTAGATTAATCAGCTCAGGTATCAAGTTGGGTATTTGTTTCATCCAATAGTTAATCATAAACTGTGAATAACTATCGCTCAAACTGGTCAGAATTAAATATATACTTAATTCATAATCCATTAAGAAACCTAAACCTGCTAGCCTCTCAATGCATCCATACATCTTCAGTGCATAATACAATGGAGATGATCCCTCAGCCATCTTAGAGCGAAAAAGCAACTTCGAGGTCTCAAACCTTTCAGATAGAGCTTGCTCATCAAATAGTTCCCTTAGATGTTAGACTATAGTTTGAGCATCTATAACCTCATGCTGCTTTTGTAGTTCTGGTAAAATAGAGGCCAACATTATACAACTAGCTAATTCATTATCATCCAGTAGCTTCTTGTAAGCTTTCTGGTCCTCATCAGATGCATCGATAATAGGGGGATCGGGAAGTGATTCATCTAGGACATATCCTAGTTTCTCATATTTGAGAAAAATTCTCAAATTCCATAGCCAATCTAAGAAGTTAGGTCCTGTGAGTTTGTTGGAGTCTAATAGAGAGCGTAGGTTCACACTGGACGAAGAAATAGTGGTGATTCTATAACCTGGAAGAACGAGAGAAAGTGTTAAAATGTAAACCAATGCATATCGATAAGGACTTTAATAACATGAATTATGGGTCTCACTATTTTTATCCAAATCTATAGCCCTCACTACGAATTCGAGAAAAGTTTTCCTAATGGGTCAATATCTAATATCACTAAGAATGACCTTGGGTTTGCCCAACAAGCCACCATAAGTCAATCGGTAGGTATCATTCATATCAATTGCATTCAATTATGCAACTATTGATTTAGCATACTCATTGGGTTATCAACTCTTGATTTGTATACATCCCATGTATATAACTCAACTTCACCTCTATCTATGTTGACCTTGGATTTGCCCAACAAATCAATGCTTCCAATTAGGACCAACCGTTTAATTTGAAAATCTAATTTCCATGGTTTGAACATATTTGTGTAAAGCATACTTGGGTTTGCCCAACAACACAACTCTAAAAGAACTCTGATTCTTGCCATATGAATGGAAGGCGTAAGTCCTAATATTTCAGTTGAGGGATTTGTTCTTTAGTCTCATCAATACTTTGATGGTATATAAATATATATAACTAGATTATGGACGACTCAATTAAATTGGGCCTATGTCCTTAACCACCCTATCATGCCATTTTAACCAACCCTTAAAAAGCATATAATGCATGTAACACACAAAAGAGGTTTAATTTAGCTTGTTACTTGACTATGCATCAAAAGTCCATGATTCGATTCAACTCTTGAATCGAATCGGGTACTAGTGTTAGTATCGGCTGATTTGAATTATGAATGTGATTCGATTAGAAACCCTAAAATATCAATTATTTTGATGTCCAAAATAAATACTTTAATTTTAGTGCACATGTCTTTTTCTAGTCACACTAGAAATGCAATGCTCTACTTGGATTAATTCTAAATTAATCCTTCATATTTTCAAAATTCTTGAACATCAATTAGTCCATTATAACATCCCTAGGTCATTTAAAATTTATCTAGACAATTTCGGCATAAGCCAAAAAAAATCTTGACAGCGACAGCCAAAATCATCAAGATAAATAAGTTAAACCTACTAGACACTAAAGAGACTGATTCGATATCTGAAAAATTTTTAGAAGCCTAATCTTAAGCACATGCACTTAGCATGCTACTAGCATCAAAAAATACATTTCTTATCTCATAAATTTTTTTTAAGGTCTTATAACGGAAACACATACACCATAAGTCATTAAACAATTCAACTCCATCAACTTTCAAAAAGCTGACCAATGTTGACTTTGACTTAATTTATTAATTGAATCAAATTCAATTAATTCTGGAAAAATTTCAAAGTCTTATACACTTTCTAAATGTGCCTAATAAAAAATTTCAGAAACTAATTCCTAGGAATTATTCATTAACTTAGTGGAATCAGCCAGCACATCACAAGTCTATGACACTTGTCATATTACTTCTAACACTAGTCATACTCTACATCATGCATGCATAAGATAATTATTTTAACAACAAGTGTTATGCATCTCACACACGTGGAAACATCTTATCTTGCATGCCCATGCAGAAAATTCATAAAAACAATTTTTATAAAATTTAATATGGAATTTACAAGTACGCATGTTCGTCAGATTTTTAGAATTTCCCATAACTACATACACGCATCAAGGTGAAACTAAATTCATAATAAAATAGCAAATGACATTCAATCGAAATTTCCATTGACAAAAACATAATATAACACTTTATAAACATTTATGTGAAAGAAAATCATAAAAAAGAATTTCTAGAATTATTACGAAAATTTCAAAATCAACATATGCATTCAGTTTTCCAGAAATTTCCAGAAACTAACATATGAACATACTGGATATTAATTTGAAATAAAATAGCAAATGACATTAAATTGCAATTGCCTTTGACAAAAACATGATATAACACCTTATAAACATTTCTATGAAAGAAATTAGAAAAAAATTCTACAATTTATAAGAAATTTTCCAAACCAACATGCATGTCAGTCACAACACATCAAACATGCCCGCCAGTCATAACCCAGCAAACAATTTGCACATGTTTAATACATCATGTAATACATGCATAACCTGGCTCTGGTAACACTATTAGGGAGCCATAGATTCATGCATCACATGCATAACAAGGCAATGGAAGTGTTGGAATCTAAATTCCTACCTCATGACATCCCCGAAATTCCAGAATCTTAGATGCATGTATACATAGATTATAAGAACATGAAATTGCACTTGTACCTTTGATAATATTCCTCCTTTCCTTAATCTTCTCCTTGTTTGGGTTGTAGCAAACACCAAACACCTTCCTTGATCACTTAAGAACATGCAAGGATGAAGAAGAAGTAGCGTGCAAGGGTAGTTAGAGTACCAAACTAGATGAGTTCAAGTAGATGCTCAAATGGAGAGATGCATCAAGATTATGTTACATGCAATTAGATTCATGCAACAATTGCATAAATTACATGAACAAGACTCAAGACCACTTCTTCCTAACTCCAAAACACTTCTAAACTACTTATCCTCTCATTTAAGTATGTATTAACTTGTTAGCCCTCGTGTACATAAGTGAAGAACTCACTTATGTATCATCTGTCAAGCCTTCGGTCACGATCGTGTCCTACTTTATGGATAGTTATGCACACTTTGTTTTTTATCTGATCTTTTAAGCGTGTGACCCTTAGGTTCCCGTTTATTTTAAAAACTTAAATTAACTCTTAATTTAAGCAAATCATAGATAGTTTCATGCCACTTGAATTAACTCTTAATTCAAGCAAATTATAAAGGGTCATGATGCCAATTTACCAGAATATAAGTGGATTAACACACAAACTCTTTGATAGTTAATTATCTGACTTACGAATCTTTCCATATTTAATTACCATGCAGTTCGTTCTTTCACCATTCTATACCTCACTTGGTTTAGAGTATGGGCTATGTGTCAACTCCCACTAGACTGACTATGTCACATCTAGTCCAAGTGATGTTAGTTCTTATCCTGGAATTTCATTACTCTATGTGTCATTGAAGACTCTCTTCTTGACACATAACTGCTCTGGCCAAAGACTCTTGAGTAATGACCCTGATAAGAGGTCGTGGGTATCATCTCCTTCTATCAAGAGTGGTGAATTCTTTATTTGCTACCCAATTACTTTCAAATACCAATAGTTATACCCAATTGCCATCTTATGAGCGACCTCGTCTTGAAACAACAAGTAATGATATCAAAGCACATCCAAATGGTAATTTCATAGTGGGTCATCCGATGTACTTACTACTTTTATTAACCATCCATTAACTCTAAACATCTCATGCTTATAGTTTGTGAGATCTACTGCTTGATCAAATCAAGGAGTATAACATGTGCTAGTCTATCCAGATTGATAATGTCCTGTCTTATTAGTCCTATGACTAGGGATTATTTAGATACTAACATAATTGCACATGATAGGAATCTCCTAATCATTATCTCATCATGATTTCCTTCACGCTATGTTTTGTATCATAGACTTCGTAAATTCGATTTAAGATCGCCATCAATTCATAAATAAATGAACATCTAATAAATGAAAAATTATCTTTTGCTTTATTAATCGAAATAAATTTTGTACAAGTGCTAATAGTAATTGCCTTTAGAGCACTACTCTAATTGCCTTTAATAAGAGCACAACTCTAACTTATGTAATGTAATTGTAAATATTTTTGTTTCAGGTTTCACTTCTACTTGTTCGTTTCCTCATTACGAGCTATTATTCTTTTTATTAAATGTTTTGATGTAATTATTATTTATTATATAATGAAATTGTAATATTTTAAATACTTTGTATTATTTTTAATTTTATATTTGTATGATAATGATTGCATTTTTTCATATTAATTGTGGCCATTATTTATATGTGAAATATCTTATAATTATTGTTATTTCATATTAATTGTATTTATTATTTATTATTATGATTTTTGGAGACATGATTGATGTAAACTTATAAAGTATACAGTACAACTGTACAATATGACAATGAATTATTTTGTAATTTTAAAAAATTTGAAGGATTATTTCATAAATTTAAAAAATTTTCTTAAATGGTACCCGGTACTAGTATAGTATCGTAGCAGAACTCAATCCGATACTCAGTCTGGTACGGTATTCACAGCATTGCTTATTACTGCCATTACCTATTTCTCACCAATATTAGAATCATATTAACTTGCTTAAAAAGTGAATACAAAATCATGGCTGTTGTTAATAGGCTAAACAAATATAATTATTTTACAGTACTATCTCATCCTTATTCTGCACAACAGGTGCCTCAAGTCTTTATATCTCAGATTTTCAAACTTCACGACATGCTAGAGACCATCATCAGGAAAAGTAATCCATTGCTCACAAAAATTATTTCATAGTATATTGAGAACTTATGCGTCCTGTTAAGGTAGTATAACACTACGTTTCAATCCGCAATTCAAGCCAGTCTATTGAGTTCCACTTACTCTCCATGCACCGTACTTGAGGATTCTTGAACTTTGCGTGTTGATCAAGCACTGTTAGACTTTCGAGCCTGGCTCTACAGTTGGTTCAATCTCATATAGATCGAGCATAGCTCTCGTCTAATAAGGGTCCACCTGAAAGAGAATTCTGTAGTGGTGATGAACTCCTACATGTGGCAAAATGTTAGCTGGAGAGAATCATAAAATCTGTGCTTTGTCTTATAGTACATTTAAAACAGTGAATATAACGAGGGCTAGGTAATTTGTGAACCAAGGAACTCTGTTTGAACTGATGTATACATTTTTCATAACATCAGATGTCTATGTTCTGGTGTTACCTCTGTAATCTCACATGATTCTCAGAAGATGATTGTATTCAGGTGAGTTAACTAGTTTTTGAAGAAAAACAAGAATTTCTTTTTGTGCCAAAATTAAATTAATCGCCATGATGACATAAACGCATTCGCAAAAGCTGGGGAGGGGACTCCTGTAGATCAACTTTTCAAAAAAAAAATTTACAATGTTATCAAGACATTGTTTCAAATGCTATTAAAGAAACAATAGTATCTTTGATGAAATGCAATGTTCAACTGAATGGTCCAACCAACAATCTAACTTGGGAATGGAAGTACTTTGTATTTCTAACATAAATGAAAAGTAAAGCTGCTGATCTAAAGCTTGCTAGATGGAACCCCCACTGATGCATTTCTGGATCTCTTTTCCACTACTCGAGAAAGTTGTTTGACTGCATCCTTTGGCAAATGACGTGGTCGGCTTAGCCAGAGTCCTCCATCCACAGGTATTGTGGTTCCATTTACATACTTCCCTTCACAATTTTAATGCACTGCTTAGGCTAGCAACAAATGAAACATGCATACGGTTTGGATAAAATAGTTCCTTTCGTTTATAATTTGATTTTTGATTTGTAAGTCTTATTTTTGATTTTTGATTTGTAAGTCTTATTTTTGAGCTCATATTCAATGATTTTGAAATAATAATGTTCTGAGTAATTAGTTATAATTAATAATTAATAATTAATAATTAATAATTAGATTTACACGAACATTATATTCTCTGACTTTTCTCATAGTACTTCCATGCAATCTTTTTGAATTACCACACATTCTAAATTACTTCATAAAGTAACAAGAGAAAGAAAAGATATATTCATCTAAGACCAACAACTACTGCTGAAGCTCTAGCAATGGCTGTCATATAAACATTTAACAGAGTATTACCGTGCCTAATATTTACAACATCTCTGGAATAAGAAGACAACTGACACAGTAAAGATTCCAGAGACAACTGACACAGTGATCGACGGTATCGGAACTTGCTTCCATTAATACAATTTCAGTCTAGATAGATCTATTAAAACAGCTGTTCAGTATTTGTCTGTCTGTGACACCTATGCTGATTATAGCTCAGCTCGAGCTTATAAAAAATTTTCAAGACAAGCCTTAAACTATTGAGTCAAGCTTGAGCCTTATATTTAACCTTCAGTTTGAGATTTACTGCAAGCTAAAACTCGCTAATGTAGTGTCATTATTGATATAAATACCAATGCTTAACCCTTCATTCAAAATAGTTTACATAGGGTAGAGAGATGAAAATAAAATGACACATAATCCAAGTTACTAACCTGCATCAGAAGCTAGGTAGAGGGCAGCCATAGCAATGTCCCACTTCTCCCCTAACTTAAACAGAGGCATGTAGTTTCTAAATTTGCTACTGGAGATCTCCTGAGGTGCAAGTTTACTCATGCCAGCAGTATCATCAATTGGACCTGGAGCAATGCCATTTACTCGAATATCATAATCAGTACCCCACTCCAGGGCCAAATTTCTACCAATGGCATCAACAGCTGCCTGTTTAAGAATGACATTTCAGTAGAAAATAAGTTAAAATTGAGCAGTAGATATAAAATTGAATTGAAAATCCATGTGACAAACCTTTGCTGCTGATACATGGATTTGATACCAAGCTGCTGTGTAGTGTAAAGTAGCACTAATGTTTATAATTGATCCACCGTTAGATAAGTTTCTTCCTGGCCCCCCTTTTTTGAGATACTCAAGTGCTTCATGGCACATTGTGAAGGTACCAACAGAATCAATGTCCAAAACTGTGACAGTACAAAGAATAGCATTAGATCAAGCCCTCACGTGGCCAGAGATGAAAAGGTGCATTTAAAAGGAAATAAAGCTAGAGATGAACAACTAACCTTCAATTGTTAAGGTACTCTAGTGAACCTTGAACAATAAGAATGATGCAACTCTTAAATGGTTTGAATTTTGTATTTAGCATTTTTTTCCCCCTGACCCCCTCTCACGTTGGTTTCCATTTAACATGAAAAGGATAAATACTTGAAGCCTAATTGAGAAGCCCTATAGGCAAACCTGGTAATAAATCTTAGACCAAAATCACAGCTCACTATTCTAGATCATTTATAGTTGTTTAAATATTTTATCCAGGCAGAAGAAGTAAACAAAATGTTAAGACTCCAATGTAACCTGATTCTCTTCCATTCAAAAGCAATTATCCATAGAACACAAAGCGATAATCAACAAATATAATCAAACAATTTCAGGCAATGAGGCAATCCTCAGATCAAGGAAAATTAGTGCCAAAACCTGTTCGAAATCCATTAGGTGACAAATCCTCAGGTGATGCGAGGAAATTGCCAGCAGCAGCATTCACAAGAATGTCTATCCTGCCAAAATGTTTAAAAGTTGATTCAATAACTCTTTTCGCATCTTCTTGCTTGCGGACATCCCCTTGGAAGCCAACAGCCTGCAAACAGAGAGTGCAATTTCGAGATAACAACAATCCGAATGTTTGATACATTGCATAAATTGGCATGAAAGCTAATGATCTGCAAGTGAAACCTAGGACCAATGGACTAAGCCACATCAATTGCTTTCCTCAAACCACCAAAAAGAAAAACTAGAATTTGCCAATAGATTAATCCGACTCTGCTCATCAAACCCGATTAAAAATAACAAGAAAAATGAAATCAACCCAGATGGGCCAAAGCAGCTACAAGCAAAACATAAGTAAATGAACAAGGAAAGAGAGAAACATGAAAAGCAAAGCAAACCCATTAAAGCGAATCATACGGGAATTCCAAGACTTTGGAGAGAGGAGACAGCAGAGTGAAGCACTTCTTGTCGTCTGCCCATGATTGAAACCGAGGCACCATGTTTTCCAAACTGAGTAGAAATCTCAAAACCAATACCAGACCCACCTCCTGTTACCAAAGCCACCTTTCCTTTCAATATATCTGCCTTGAATGGGGATTCCATCTTTCTTCCCTTCAACTAAATTAAAACCAACCCTGGGGTTTCTGGACTTCCTTTGCTCGAAGGATGTGGTCTGGTCAAAATACTTTTTGAGTTATTTTCATTTTTCCAGGACACATTGAATTAATAACCTTTAAGATGACAAAAATAAGGTATATCAGACTGTATTAATTAAGAAGCTGACATTTATACTCTCGAGTACAGCTATCTACTCTATTCACATGCACCACACCATCAGTCCATCCCACCAGCTTTTGTATAAAAACAACTTAAGCTAGCTTTAGGGGGGTACTAACATATTAACATACCGAACTTTTAAAAGTTAATATTTGACCCTAGTTCCAATCTCTAGGATGAAATAGTCAAATTATAACAACTCCTAACCCTATTATGGAATAGAAGTTGTGCTTTGATCCATTACTTAGAGTTCAACTTTAATTTGATCTTTGAGATTTTCCTCGTCCTAAAAACTTTAGACTTTTCTTTCTTTCCAAATCTCGGGTCAAAAGCTACCTTTTTTTTTGGGTAAATCAGTGAATTTATGAATGAATAAAGGTATGTATAATTGAGAGATTGACGAAGATGTCAATCTCTTATCTATAACAAAAGAAACCTAACATATAATTATAGGGAACCGTATAATTGTTACGCATGACTACACAAGCATAACGACAATCTAAAACATAGGAACCCACAAGATGACCATAAAAAGGATCACCTTACCAAAATTACAATAATTCTTTGCAACAGGTTCTGTAACCTAAATTAATCAAGACTACCTTCTAACCTATAATCAAAGAGATACACAACAGGTTAGAATTCATTGCATTGTTAGATCACAGTGTTATCTTGTTTGTAAAGAATTACCGAAGTGTTGAGAAAGGAGAGATAGATCAACTCTCATCTAACTCCCTTTGTATATCCGATCTAGTCCTCTAGCTTTTAAGACACCAATCAAGGGTTAGGGCTCTCCTACTGTTGAGTTGTCCAAGGAGTGAATCGATGAAGCTTGTGACACCATGCATTCTTTAAGACTTTTTGGAGATTGAGGCATTCCTGCATTACTAATGACCTGTCTCTTCGAGAAATGCTTATATTCCATATGACCATGTCATGAATTCTAGGTATTATGATTGCTAAGGTGAAAAGAATAATTGTAGTTAAAGTAAATATGGTCAAGGTTTCATCGTACTCCTTGCACAATAAACATGTTCTATAAAGGTTAAGAAAGTGTAGCCTAAGTTTTTTTTGAAAAGGTAAAGTATTAATAAATTGAATTATAAGCCAAGATGACAGAAGTACAAACTAACGTTCATCAAGCAACGACGTCGTATAGAGTAACATAAAAAGCCAGACAATTAACAACGGCAACGTTTAGGCCAAAGGAGGCTCTTAATCGAATACCCGAGAAGGGTAAAATCGTTGTTGGCTTTTGCCCTTTGCTCCAAGTAGCTCCAAATTAGGGTTGAAACCGTCGACCTTACTCC
>JANIIA010000008.1:13008099-13025713 GCA_027478495.1 Erythroxylum alaternifolium | reverse complement strand
ATTGCATTAAAAATTTTATTTCTTAAACAAAGTCTTTTCTAAATTAAGTGGTGTCTGGGCATCAATCCCTGTGGGATCGATATCTACTCTTTCTAACTACAAGTCTCGACCCGTTCACTTGCGGATTTTGAGCGTAAAACAAATAAATAGGTTTTCTAATCCATCAACAATTTTTTGGCGCCATTGCCATGGATTGTTTAGCATCTTGTTTAATTTAGAATACTTTGATTTAAGAGTTTTGATACATTACTTTATGGACTTACAGGTGCATGAACACAAGGAGCACACGGAGGACGAAAGAAGTTATTAAAGATGAATTCCCTGAAATTAAGCAGCACGAAAGAAAAATAAGAAGGATAAAGCGTTTAAATTTTTCATATCAAAATATGGCTGAAGAAGGAGAGCAAGGAGGACCAGAAGGAACACTCATAGATTTCATGAGGCTAGGGTTTAGTCCTCAAGGAGTGGCGAGGTCGGTAGTTCAAGTAAATAACTTTAAGATTAAGCTAGCGTTATTTAACATTCTTCAAAACAATGTGTAGTTCTACAAGTTATCCAATGAGGATCTGAGCGCCCACATTGAAATTTTTTTAAAGATCTATGACACATTCAGATTCAACGGAATGTCTGATGATGCAGTGAAGTTGCGACTATTTTCATTCACGTTGAAGGATCGGGCTAAAGCATGGTACAATTCTCTAAGTCCAGGCTAGATTACAACTTGGGAGTAGCTTGCTCAAGTATTCCTCGCAAAATACTTTCCTTTAATAAAGACGACGAGGATTATAAAGGAAAGAACAAATTTCCAGCAGAGCGACGGAGAATCTCTCTACGAAGCTTAGGAGCGATTTAAAGAACTTCAAAGGAGCTGCCCTCATCATAACCTCCCGAAGGAATTCCTACTTCAAACATTTTATAATGGAGTGAATCCGAGTACAAAGGGCATAATTAATACAACAGCCGGAGGTTCATTAATGAGGAAAGCGATAGAAGCAGTCCATAATTTGTTGGAGGAATTAGCAATCAACAGCTGCATGTGGTCGAGTGAGAGTAGTAGATAAGGCCAGAAGGAACAAAAAGGTATGATACCTATTAACTCAGTTACTTCCTTGTAGGCTTAAATTATGGCCTTGACAAAGTGGCTAAACAATATGAAAGGGGTGTCCACTTCAACAGTTAAGGTAATGCAAGCATAATGTGAGCTGTGTGGGGAAAACAACCACAGCTCGGCAGACTATTTTTTATTAGGAACTAGTGGGACTGAATAGGTAAGTTATCTAGGCCTGCCACAGTGAGGTAATAACCCATACTTTAATACATACAATCTGGGTTAGAAAAACCACTCAAATTTTTCTTTGAGTAATAATAATGCAGGTGGCCAACAAAGACCACAAGGACCACCAAGATTCCATCAAGATCGAATTGGATCATTAGAAAGCAAAATGGACAAATTTACGGAAACATTTGAGTCCAAACTGGTAGCTCAAGAGGAGAATCATAAAAGGATGCATGTAAGCCAAGAGAAGAATCAAAAGAGGACGAAGGAAAATTTTGATCAAATCGTGAAGAACCATGCCTCATCGATTCATAGCTTGGAGGTGCAGGTAGGTCAACTTACTGATGCTCTATTTTCTCAAAGGACAGGTTTCTTATCAAGCAATACTATGACTATTCCAAAAGAGCAACTCAAAGTTATTACACTTCGAAGTGGAAAGCAAATAGATGAGCCAAACATATGAAAAGATAACTAAGAAAAAGAGAACACTAAAGAGATTGAAGAAAAAGCAGAAGAAGAAGGGAAGTCCTACGTACCACCACCACCATACAAACCCAAACTCCTGTATCCACAGAGTAAAATAGCATCAAGTGGACACTCAGTTTTCTAAGTTTTAAGAAATTGAAGAAGTTATAGATTAATTTGTCATTAGTAGAAGTTTTGGATTGCATGCCTAAGTATGTAAAACTTTTCAAGGATATACTCACACACAAGCGTACTTGGGAAGACAATCAGACAGTTACTTTGATGGAGAACTGCAGTCCTATTATTTTAAGTCAGATGCCTTCAAAATTGCAGGATCTAGGGAGCTTTACTATTCCATATGTTGTCAGAGAGTTTGAATTTTCCAAATGCTTATGCGATTTAGGTGCAAGTATTAACTTAATGCCTTTATTTACTTTCAGGGAACTGGGACTAGGAGAGGCCAAACCAACTTCGTTGTTGATTCAACTTGCAAATTAATCAATCAAAAAACCATTTGGAGTTGTGGAAGAAGTATTGGTAAAAGTGGATAGGTTATCATTCCTATCGATTTTGTTGTGTTAGATTTTGAAGTTGATAAAAATTGTCCATTAATTCTGGGTAGGCCCTTTATGAATATTGGTAGGGCAATAGTTGATGTGCATGAAGGGAAACTTGTATTAAGAATTAGTGATGAACAGGTTGAGTCTAACATGACAAAATCTTTGAAGAGACCAATGGATGAAAATGTGTGTATGAAAATTGATGTGATAGACGAATGTGTAAAGGATATTAAGGAAGTCCATGAATTTAATGAAAAACACACAGATGAAAGTGAAAAGGAGGAGGATGTATATAAGGATGGATATTCAGGGTACAATGAAATATTTATTGATGTGGAAGATCAAGAGAAGACCACTTTTACATGCCCATATTTGCATACTGTAGGATGCCTTTCGGTTTATGTAATGCACCTGCTACATTTTAAAGGTGCATGATTGCCATATTTGCAGTCATGAACAAAAACTTTATGGAAGTATTTATGAATGACTTCTTTGTTTTTGGAGAGTCTTTTGATAACTGTCTTCTGAACTTAGATAAAGTGCTCCAGAGATGTGAGGAGTCACATTTAAATTGGGAAAAGTGTCATTTTATGGTCTAAGAGGGAATTGTGCTAGGCCACAAGATTTCACAGAAAGGGATTGAAGTTGATCGAGCTAAGACGGAAGTAATTAAAAAGTTACCGCCACCCTCCAACATCAAAGGTGTCTGAGCTTTTCTTGGTCATGCAGGGTTTTACAGACGATTCATTAAAGATTTTTCTCTTATTGCAAAACCCTTGACTCATTTATTGGTAAAAGATGTGCCTTTTAAATTTGATGACAATTGTTTGACTTCGTTTAACAGGTTGAAGGAGGCACTGATAACAGCACCAATTCTGACATCGCTAGATTGGTCACCCCCATTTGAGATTATGTGTGATGCAAGCAACCATGCTGTTGGGTGTGTGTTAGGTTAACGAAAGGACAAGAGGTTACATGCTATTTATTATGCAAGCAAGACGTTGATAGGAGCCCAATTGAATTACAAAACTATTGAAAAAGAGTTTCTTGCAGTGGTATTTGCTTATGAAAATTTTTGTTCTTATTTGTTAGGTTCACAAGTTATTGTGTTTATAGACCATGCAGCAGTACATTACATGCCAATGCTAGGCTAATTTGATGGGTACTCCTACTTCAAGAATTCAACATTGAAATCAAAGATAAAAAGGGAGCAGAAAATGTCATAATAGATCATTTATCCAGACTCAAAGTCGGATATCATGACAAGGAAGAGGATACCGAAGAAAGCTTCCCTGACGAGACATTGATGATGGTAGATAACCCTTTCCTCCCTTGGTTTGCAGATATTGCAAGCTACCTCTGAGGTGGTATCCTTCTATCTGATTTATCGTATCAACAAAGGAAACGATTTTTATTTCAGTGCGGCCATTACATTTGGGATGAACCTGTATTTTATAAGATCTATGCTGATAGCTTAATTTGCAGGTGTGTTCCTAAAGATGAAATGCCTGAAATCTTAACTTAATGTAATAGCTCACCGTATGCAGGACGTTATAGAGCTAACAAGACTGCTGCGAGAATTTTAGAACGTGGATTTTATTGGCCAACTTTGTTCCAGGATGCTCGAGATTTCGTGCTCAAATGCGATAGATGTCAAAGAGTTGGCAACATATCAAAACGTGATGAGATGTCAGTTTCGAATATAATGGAAGTGGAGATATTTGATGTATGGGGTCTGGACTTCATGGGACCATTCCCACCTTCCGAAGGCAATATTTATATCTTAGTTGGAGATGATTATGTTTCTAGATTGGTTGAAGCAACTGCTACCCCAAACCAACGGTAGCAAGGTGGTTCAGAAATTCATTAAGAAGATTTTTACCAGATTTGGTGTGCCTAGAGCAATCATAAGTGACGGGAGAAGTCACTTTATTAACAAATCATTTAAGAACCTTATGAGAAGATACAATGTTCAACATGGAGTGGCTACCTCGTACCTTCCTCAATCTACTGGTCAAGTAGAAGTGGTAAACAGAGAGCTGAAAAGGATCTTGGAAAAGACAGTGAACATTTTAAGGAAAGACTGGTCAACAAAATTAGATGATGCCCTGTGGCCATATCGAACAACTTTTAAGACTCCGGTAGGTACAACACCATATCGACTTATATATAGTAAGGCATGCCACTTACCATTAGAATTGGAACATCGAGCTTATTGGGCGATCAGAAAATTGAATATGGATTGGAAGTTGGCAGGAGAAAAATGATTGTTACACCTCAATAAGTTGGATGAATTAAGATATGACGCCTTTGAAAATATGCCAACTTATACAAAGAACGGACTAAAAAATGGCATGATGGCCACATTAAAAAGAAGGAATTTAAAAAAGGTGACTTAGTGCTTTTGTTTAATTCAAGGCTTTGGCTATTTCTGGGTAAACACAAGTCAAGATGGAGTGGACCTTTCCAAGTTCTTCAAACATTTCCCCATAGAGCTTTGGAGTTGGAAAATGACAAGGGAGAATCATTCAAAGTCAATGGGAATCGCTGTAAGTAATACTATGGAGGGACATATCCATAAGAAAGGGAGGTTATCTCTTTCTTATGTTACATTTGCTTATGAATTTATGAGGAAAGGTCAAGCTAATGACTCTAACTTAGCATGCTTAGTTCCTTTTAGTGGTTTTACCTAGTTAGTTCTTCGATTTATTTTAATATGCTACTGTTTAGTTGTATTTGATAGGCATATAATTTGGTGTGCTTGAATTTTGATTTGTTTTCTTTTGATATCATCTTGATGTTGTTTGTCGGTGTTGGAACCATAGAGTATGCAATTACACTTGAAAGAAGGTTTGGAATCTTGAGGATCACTAATTCCCACATTTATGGGAATTGGGGTGATTCCTACGGACGTGGGAATCTTCTCCAGAAAGTTTCTGGAGCGTAAACCCACACTCGTGGGAATTCCATTCGAAGGGGGTTTAAAATTTTCCCCCTTTCTTCCTTTCATTGTCCTTTCAATTTTTTTACACTCACTCTCTCATTAAAACACGATTTTCATTGTGTTTTCTCTTAAACACTCTTCATTTTTCATCTAGATTCTTGGTATGTTTCTCACTCCTTGTCATTAATCCTACATTCTTTCATATCTTCATGCATTATTCCTTCAAAAACACAAAGATTTAGTTAAGATTGTGGCTCTTTCTCTACTTAGGTCGAAATTCACTCTCTCTTCTTTGTTTTTTCAGATTTCTCTTCTATAATGGCACCGAAGAAGATGATGGCCTAGAATGCTGGACCCCGTGTATCTGAAAACCTTAAAACTTGAGCTCGTGAATTACCCTGTAGAGTTATTTCCATGAACTATCTAACTGTAACCCATTCTGACAGTAGAAACACAAATAGACTTCTTCAAAAAAATTATAGCTCTATGTCTCTAGTTTATTTTGAAACAATAATCGTCTCATCCGGAGCTCTACAGGTTAAAATGTGATTAAAAGTCAAAGTAGGCTCATAACTAAGTCATGCTTCTCCAATCAATTACTCCACTTTCTTTCCATTAATCTTCTTTAATCAACCCCAATAAATACCAAACTTTTGTAGAGAGGTAGAAAAATGTGTTAGGAATCTATTGGTTTAAGAATCACTTTATTTGGAGGTCGGACGATGAAGTTATTGCCAAAAGAGTCAACCATGTTTATGTCCTCAATCATATTGAACCCATCTCGGGACAATTGGCCTAACTTTCACTAAAGAAATTGGATTGTGGTCGTTTTAGGACAGCTTCAAAAAGGACTTCGAGATATATAACTTTCATGAAGACCTTGAAGAAGAATTTTTCTATCCGGAAGGGTCAAAATTTCTTCTTCTGACGCTTCATCTAACGCCTCACTTCATCTGGTGCCTCACTTCGTCTGATGCCTCATATCCTCTGGTGCCTCACTTCTTCTAGTGCCTCACTTCTTCTGGTGCATTTCTTTTGGTGCCTCGCTTCTTCTGGTACCTCATATCTTTTGGTGCCTAACATCTTCTGGTGAACTTCTTCTGGTGCCTCACTTCTTCTGGTTCCTCACTTCGTCTGATACCTCACATCGTCTGGTACCTCACATCTTCTGGTGCCTCACATCTTCTGGTGCCTCACTTCATCTGATACCTCACATCTTTTGGTGCCTATACTTCTTCTGATGGCCACATCTTCTGGTACCTATACTTCGTCTGATGGCCATAACTTTTGGTATCTATACTTCTTCTGATGACCACATCTTTTGGTAGCTATACTTCGTCTAATGGCCATATCTTTTGCGTCCAAAATCTGAAAATTCCAAACTTTATACCGTTGGAAAGGTAAGAAAAAGATATACGACTTTTAAGTAGGCAATTTTATCTAATTAAGCCTAAAACAATACAGATTTGTCCTAGAAGTTAGAATCACAAAATTTTACCCTTATTAATACATGAAAAAAATGCAATCTACAAACCTTGAGAGTCATGAGCAAAAACACAATCATATTTGATTGTCATCAAAAGATAAGATTTTTTACAAAGCTTTAGTGGGCATTTAAAGCTACAATATGTCATAGTCTAAAAATACATAATGCATCATGAAACACATATTCCCAAATTCTTAATTTATCACACTTTATAAGCAACCCAAATCATGGATTCAATAAACTTGTCCACACATAAGCACATCAAAAATGGTTTGGGAGGTCCATAAACAGAACGAGCTAACACATTCCCATGAAAATGGTCCTGTGTAGTCGTGAACAGAACTAATTAACACAATCCAACATTGTGGTTTTGTATAGTCCTAAACTGAGAGAGTCCCTGAGGGAGCTCCATGCCACTTGCGGGCAAGCAGGAGAAGCCTTTAATCAAAGTGCACTTGACATACAGAATGGACCAAACCAAACCTACATAATATGTATTTTATAACCTGTAAACTTTGTTACCCAAAATGGCATTTTTACCGAAAATTGATTTCCTAAACATAGCAATTTATTTATTTTAAAAAAAATAAATTCATTTTCGCATTCTTTTCAGAAATCATCCACACAGCATTCACATACCAAACATATAGCACTTTCTCAAAACATTCAAAGAGAAATATATGCACATTTATAATATAATTGAAAAACATTTACTTTCTTGATTTGGAAAAAACATTAGTAGCTTATTATTTAATTATAAAAATGTAACCCACCTTGAATTCCTTGCTTAACAATTGTTCAAATATGCTTCTCTTCTTGCTCCTCTTGATTTTCTTCAGTATAGGCAAAAATTCCAATTTAATAGGACTTCTAATTGAGAACTAAAAAATTATCTATATACATTGAAATTGCACCTAGAATATTTAAACCCAGGCATTTCTCAAGCTTCTTGAACCAAAACCCTTACAAAAATCTAAAAGTTTAAACATAAACTTACTTTAAATCTTCACCAATTATTGAGTTTCTTAGCTCAAATGAAAGCTCTAATCTTCCTCTTTTTGTTTCCCTTTTTGCACAACTTCAAAATCACTCTTTAAACTAAGAAAATTGGAAAACCTAGTTAACTTTCTCTTTTTTTCCTTTTTCTCCCTCGATTTTCTCTCCTTCTTCTCTTAAATTTCGTTTTGCATCTTCTTCAATTACAAGACAACACTTCTTTTCCCCTTTTTACCCTTAATGAGCCCAAAAAGTCCATTTTACCCTTCCTTATAAGCTTATGCTCTTTTAACCTTAAGTGACATTCCAAAAATACCCTTCAACCTTCTTATTAATTAATACAACTAAACCATACAATAAAATCCTACTAACATTAACATGATAGTTAACTCCAATAATAAATCCATTATAACCTCATAATTTATTTAAATCATGCTTATCAACTTCATGCATTCTAAGTCCAAAATTCAATTTCCATAAAATATCATGCTTAACTCCACAAAAATATTTTGGGGGCCAACAGTAATACTAACACCAATTACATTATGTTTTTACATTCTCTACTGTTCTTAATTTTTTGAAAGCTTTGAGTTTAAATTGGTCTCCGATGCCTTTTATCAAGTTTCTTTTTTTCATATTGTTAGCTTCCAATTAACTTTGATGTCTTCTTAACTAGATAACTATGGAGAATAATGCACTTTAATCTCATATTTTGCCTTAAATAATCACTACAAGAAAAAGAAAATAATCATAAAATTAATATAAAACATGCTAAACAAATACTAAATTATAAACTAATTTAGACCTTAGTATGATACACAATTTGGCCTTATCAAATTCCCCTATGCTTGAATCACTCAAAAATTGATAATATAAAAACTAATTAAATAAACTAACTATAATAAGAAACAATTTCTCATAATTTATCTTTATAAGGAAAAAATATGTAGTGTCAGAAGTTCTCATCTCTCTCTATAATGTCTCCACTATAACACTGCTTCCCTTGACCTTTATCTATGAGCTTCTTATAGAGCCTCCTTCACACATTTGCTTGCTCTCCTCTTCTACACCTTTCTGGCTTGCTTAAATATTCCTTTGATTCCAACTTTTTTGCTCCCTTTCCTTCTTTCCTATTTACCTTGTTCTTTTTGCCTCAAATTTGGCCATGCTACATTCCTTCTTTCCTAGTAGGGCATTTTAGTATATCTAACTTTAGTTTCCTACCTAGCTTTGTTTCATTCCATTTTTTAGCAATGACTTTTCAAATACTTCTCTCTATAAGTGTGTTCCTTTCCATCTTTAGACATGTCAACTTACCAAATTAAAAAAGGTCAAAAAGTTACCTTTACTTTGACTTTCCCACCCTTACCTTCTTATTCTTCCTCTTCCCTTTCTACTAGCCTTTCTAATAATGGTGAGCTTCTAGTCCAACTATAAGCTTCTTCTCTTAACCCTCGATTGAGTTGAAAGCAAGTTATAGGTTATTCAACTACCCAATCTTTGGACTTCTATCCTTTAAAGTCTGAAGATGGACATATTTTAGTTGTGCTTGAGTTGGAGTTGCTTAAGGAAGGAGCTCAAAGTTGGGAAGCATCATTGCTAGGTATCTTCATAAGATGTAGGCCTTTTTTATTATTCATAATAGCTAGGCACCAAACAATGGAATGGTAGAGGCATCTCATTTTCTTCACTTGATCCTCCCATGCTCTTCTCTTCATTTACTCCTCCCATGCATAAGCAAAAAAGGTTAATGTGGATGAACCCTAGAACCTCTATTATCTCCCTTTGTTCCTATAAAGTTGGAAACTAAATGTTAATCTTGAGAAGGTGAAATAAGAAATGTTATCATTAAGTTAATTTTTCACAATGTCCCCTTAAAATATTAGACAACTAAGGGTTTGAGCATGCTAGCTAATTAACTGGGAAAACCTATTTACATGAAATAAAAAATACAACCTTTAAAAAGAAGATAGGTTTTACAAGATTATGTATCAATGTAGAACTCTCTAAAGATCCTATGGATAATGTCCCTCTTATAAAACTTAGTTTGGATAACTCTTTTATGATGACTCTATAGGGTAACTTATCATTGGAAACCTTCACTCAATGCTTATGGAAAAGAATGGACAACATCGAGAAAGGTATTTAAGATGGGGAACTATGTAGAACTAAGGGAAATAGAGGATCTAAAGAGATTGTAAGATGGAAGTATCAATCAATGAGCACCCTTGCAAGGAGATAAACCTCTAATAAGTACTAAGCAACCCAGGGGCAGGTGTGAGAAAGGGGTTAGTGATAGTTCAGAACTCCCAAAAAGCATTATGGTTAAAGTTTTTAACGACCTGAATATAGGAGCACTAGGAATTGATCAAAGAAATTCCTCGCAATTTTAAGCTTTGAATAATCAAGATGACTCTTCTATAAAGAAAATAACTAGTAAAGCTAATAAGGAGAATATCAGAAAGTGAATAGTAAGAATCAATAAGGAAGAATGGATTTAGGGGATTAACCAAATGACCTTCACAGTATGGAATATTCAATGATTAAGCTACCTAAGAAAGTAGCAAGTTTTCAGGGATTCTTTTTACAGAAAGACAACTTAATCTTGGTACTTTGGAAACAAAATAAGGCAAGAAAGAATGGAGAAGATGAGATGCTTACAACACTTAACTAATGTCGGAAATGACTATTAATCACACTTAAATCTTCAATAATATCTCATGTAATTCTGTCTACAATGACAAGCCATGAACATCAAAAATAAAATACATAAAAAAGATTGGAACATTGTAGTGTGTTGCTTTCACTAGTACATCTAATAATCAACACTTCATCATATAGAAAAAAAATGTTAACTTCTATGATAATTCTTGAGAATTTGGGGTATTTTGGGTAGTAATAGTGCTATCACTGATGAAAATTATCATCATTTGGCCATTATATTAACTAAACTTGGCCAATGCTGGGAATGATGACCAATCATAGTTAAACCTCCAATATTGACTCATATAAGTGTTTCTTTCTATAATAAGGAACCTTGACTATCATGAATAATACAATACATTCTAATACATTTCTATAAGAATATTGCTATAAGTGTAATGGTATATATCAATCTTTATAGGAGAGGCAATAGACAAAAAAAAATTTCTAAAAGAAGATAAATAAATAGGTATATATCCCTTTCCCTTCTTTTATGTCTTAGTGTTTCTCTCTTATAAAAAGGATACATCTCAGTAATTATATATTCCAAAGAAGATATAATGGACAGATATAAATATTGAGTAAAGGAATGAACTTTGGTGAGTTTATGTTTCTAATCATAACCATGGTTTTAATGAAGAACATATCCAATCAAATTTTATATGCTCCCTTAACACTTATACATGTATGCTAAAAAGCTAGCTTCAGAAAAAATTCTTCATATGTAATAACATCTTCACTTGTAAATGAGACTTATGAGATACTATGGATAGATAAAAAAAAGTCAAGAAAGGAGGAAAGAAGTTTGGCAATTATATAAACATAACTTGGATATGGAATCTACACAACGAAACTGTAAAGTCTCCTTTATTATTCCCTCAATATTTTACCTATTTTCCTTTCTCACTAGTATACTTTACTAAGATTATGAGTTTTTTGTATGAAAAATAGGTGGAAAGGTTCAAGGGAAAAACATAAAGAATGATTTAGGTTAAGTTTTATGTATTGTATATGGTGGATAGACATAATATTAGAGTAATAATAAAATAGGTTTGAAGGACCTCTATGAGTTTTTTCCTTATTCATCTATATGGCATAAACAAATTTATAATAGTTTTTTATTACAAAAAAATTAGGATTATCATTAGAAGAAGATTCTTTTTTTAGGCTCAATACAGTTAACAGCCATATCCAAATATACAGTCCTATATGGCCATTCATAATATGTTTTAAAGGAAGTTATCATGAACTCCCCACCCCTTTTTAAGTAAGCAAGGCCTATTGATTTACACAAGTTCCATTCATTAGTTCAATTATTTAACATCATAACTTAGTTCATGAATGACATCATGGCATGTCTCTTATATGAGTGCCTACTAATGTTTAAACTATGCTAGACATTTGTATAAATAACAGTGTTGAACAAAACTTTAGTGGAAATTGTTTTATGCCAATCTGTGTACTTCACATTTCCAATTCAAAATTTTAAACAAGAACATGATTGACCATATGTTTATACGTTAAACATCAGATTTCAAATAAGCATACTTTCTTCTTCTTATCCACAAATTTTAAGACTCCATTACTCAGAGAATCCTGTCATAATCAATTTGTTCTTTATCTTTCTAATAATTATATAATATATACTACAATATTGTATAAAAGGTTACTAAACTTCATTTCACTACTAACGCTTCAAAATTTCAATACACTCGACTCTCATGGATGCAATCTTGGCACCTTCTAATAGTTTTAAATTTATTATTAATCATTTATGAAAATATAAGAATTTTTTATTATCCATATTGGAATATAATTATAATTTTTAGTTTTATAAAAATGAAGAAATCAGCAATTGATCTCTTGAGGCAGATAGAGAATTTATTTTTCTTTGATTTATTTTAATCAAGATATGCATTTAATAATTACTCATATAAGGAATTCTTTCTCTATTGACACCCTTTGAACATCAAGAATATATGCATACTTAATAATTTGGGACATTGTATGCCTCATATAATCGTTTTCATCAATAGGTCCGACAATCACCACTTTATCGTGTTTAGAGCCACATTTATAAGAACAAATAAAAAGTTAACAATGAGGCTTTCTTAAGTAATTATATCATATGGAAACAAAAACTTTTTAAAAACAATAGTGGTTCAAATAAATTCCTATATTGTAAATTTCTAAAGAGACATATTACACAACTGAAAATAATGAGTAACATTGGAAAGAACTTTGGTGGGTATATATTCCTTTTGTCACTATGATTGTTTTAGTCGGAAAATTATATTGCCAAAGTTGCTTTTCTATTATCTAAATATTATTCCATTTTAGAAGGGACACTATCGATGGATATAAATATTGAAATTCAGAGGAAGGAACTTTGGTGTGTACATTTTTTATTGTAAACACAGTTCTAATTCGAAATTTACGCAACCAAATTTCCCTTCTCCTTAACCTTAATATTTGTCTGTTTGCCTAGTCGCTCACTTCTATACAAAATTTATTTGTATTTATTAACCTTAGTCTTTAGTTATGAAACCATGCATAGATAAAAATTAAGGAATGGGTAGTTGGAAATTTAATGCGTATATATTCCTTACCATAATCGTAGTTTTGATTAAGAATTTACACAACTAATATTTCACTCCCATTATCTCAATATTTGTCTATTTTCCTTTTTCTTGCTACAATATGCTACAATACTATGATATTTTGTATGAAAAAAGGTGATAAAGGTTCAAAGGAAGAACACAAAGAATGATCTAAGTAAGGGCTTATGCATGTACATTGTGGATAGATATAATATTAAAGTAAAAGGATAAAGAGCTTTGGAGGGTTTCAATAAGTTTTTTACTTGTGTATTTTATAATGGGTAGGATAATTAGCATATATAATACTTTTCATAATAGGACAATTAGATTATCACTTTAATTACCATATTTGAGAATGATAGTTTAAATAAAGTTGAAACATGTGCAAATCTTTAACCGTATATTGTTGTTCATAAATATGGTTTGAGAGTTATTGTCATTAATTCCCTTCTCCCTTCCAAGTAAAATTGGGCCATGCATTATTGTTGGTCCAACCCATTGTCGTCATTATTTGACATCATAAAGTGACCCATACATGACATCATAACACAACCTAGGCATAATTTGTTACCAATATTTAAACCATAACAAGATTGACCATACAACTGTGTATTTAACACATGTTTTAAAAAAGTTTAACTAGATACAGTTTTATGCATTGAAATGACCCATCCTAGAGTTCCCCTTCTAGAACCTGAATAAAGCACTCCCAATGACCCCATGATAGACCCCACAATAGCCCTCCAATTGATATCTAACTCAATCGAAGGGTTCTCGCAAAACCAAGTTATTCAACTATTAAAAAAACCTTTCATACTTTAAAAATTAAAAGCGTGGAAAGCAGTGGGAAAATTTTTTTCAATCATTTTACTATAATTTTCAACAACACAATGGTTGCATTTTGACCTTCCCAAAATTTTCAAAAACCTATATAATGCAATTTAAAACACTTCTAATATTTCATACTCATCTCAACTTCTAAAATGAGACCTCAGGTTCACATCACCCGCAATCACAAACATACAATTCTCCACAATTTAAAAATGTTATTGAGGATTAAAGCCCTCGTAGTTCATTAAGTAAAAGATATTTACAATCCTACAAACTTTTACAAGATCACACTTTTGAACCCTTTCCAAAATAATTTAAAACATATCACATGCATAACAAAAAATAACATAAACACAACAACATATGATGATAGAACTAATCCTGTGGAAAAGTCTTAATTACCGTAGCACCTATACGCATACCTGGGTGAGCTAAACGAGCTCAGTGAATGTAAATTGTTTACTATAAATTTGAACTTTTCATAACAACATATCTACAATATACCCATACAATCATAAAGTTCATGGTAAAAACATTTGCCATAATAATTTATTTGTGCATCATCAAATTTGGTAATAACATAACATTTCATAAAATAAAAAATTTCAAAATTTTTGAAATACTATTCCAAAATGATTTTTAACATTAAACTCATAATACATAAGTTTCTATTTTTCATTTTCCTTTTTCCTTAAATAATAAACAATGGTGGCAATAAATTTTCTGAAAAATTTTATACAGAAAATAAGTAAACTATTAGAATTGGTACCATACGGTACCTCTTAAATCACTTTTAACATACATAGTGGCAGAATTACTATTTTCATGACTTACCCACCACTAGTTTCTTTACCATACAGTACACTAGGCATAAACTCACGAAGCTGATCTTGCATCATAATTGGTTAACCACTATTTACGGAATTGGTTCTGCATCACTTACCTATAATAGGCTAACAATTATAGACCAATAATTACGAATTTGGTTCTGCATCGCTTCTCTGTAATAAGTCACGGAGCTAGTTTTACATTGCTTACCTGTAAGAGGTTAACCGCTATAAATATATTGGTATAATAACATGTATAAAGCCTAGCGGTATGCTATAGGAAAAAGTAACTCTTACCTTTATGACTCATCTTATTTTCTAAATCAAGTATGGGAGGATTCATAATTGAATTATTTCAATTTAACTCCCAATCATACAAAATTTAGCTTTCAAATTAAAACTCATATATTGCTAAAACATACACTTATATTAGCAATATTCACTTGTAATATCTTATTATTGGACCCTGAACTTTTCTTGGAAATTAGAATTATTAAATGAGAATTTGTTGACGTTTAGTAATGAGTAAAAAAATCAGAATTCTTGAATTAAAAATTTATAGAGTTTATTTATGAATATTTTTAATTACATATGGTTGTATGGATTAAATGGAAGTGTTAGAATTAGGTTAAGGAGTTAGAAGGTATTAGAGTAAATATGGAAGGGTAGGTTTGGAAGATTAGAGTTTGTTTTAGATTAATAAGAGAAGAACAATTGAAAGGTGTGTGAGTGAAAAAAAGAAAGAGATGTGTTCAAGAGTTTAAGAAAGAAAGAAAAGAAGAACCTAGAAGAAACTAGAGAAAGAGGAAGAGAGTCGTGTAACAATAAGAGAAAAGGGAGAGACGTGTTTAAGAAGTTAGGGAAAAAGAAAGAGTCATGTAAAATAAGAAAGAAAGAGAGAAGAAAAATGTAGGAAGAAGTAGAAGAAGAGAAGTAGAAATCGAATCAGAAAAGAAGAAGAAGGAAAGAAAGATAAAGGAGATAAGAAGAGGAAGAAGAATATTCAGTTGAGTTTTTAGGTAACCTTTATTTATTCTTCTTGTTTTGATAGAAAAAGGAAATAGAGAAAATAAGTTATGTGGTGAAAATGAAGAGAGAAAGAAGAGGAACAAGAGATTTATGTTTTTGGGTTTTTATGAACTTTTAACTAGATTTTAGTTTTTCTAGTTAGATAAACTAAGAGTAGATTAAGTCTAAGCTCATTTTTAGATAATAGAGCTTTATGGAAGTTCTATTCGTATATGATGTTTGAATGAAAATATATTTGTTTAAAGGGAACCATGAAAGTCAAAGGCAAGAACAAGAGGAAAGACAAACTTGATCTTGGAGTTTCAAGTAAATAGGTGGGTAGTATGTTTATAGTTATTATGATGAGCTAAAATATTTTCTTGTACATATGCTAAATTGCTTATCTTGAATCATTGTGAATGTGGGAAAAATATTCTATAAATTTGATATTATGTTTACTTTGAAAGATACTGCACTTTGTATTGATGAAAAATAGAAAAACTTCAAGAAGCATGAAAATATGAATATGACATGAAATATGTAAGTATTGGAAATTTGCTTGTATGCGTAAGAGAGATACCATTCTGTTCATCACATGCATGTTGACCTAAAGCCTTCTCCTAGCTGCCCGTTTGTGGTACATGAGCTCCGAAAAGTGGACTCATTCCATTCATGGTATAAACTTTAGTTTCACCATTCTGTTTTATAGGATTCTCTCTAGCCATTATGTTTGTGCATTGCATCTTGAATTATTAAACATAGAGCATAATTAAGTGTTATGGATTGATTATTAAATGAACATATGATCTGATTTGTGTGATACTATATTCTTAACTATGTGAATTCTTAGAATTAAGAAATTATGGATAATATAATCTACTTAGACTAAAATGCATATATATATATGTGTGTGTGTGTGTGTGTGTGTGTGTGTGTGTGTGTGAGAGAGAGAGAGAGAGAGAGAGAGAGTGAGTGAGTGAGTGTGTGTATGGCTCATTATCGCTGGCTATAAACGTGTTAACCATTGAGCTTAGCAGCTCACCCTATCATTTTCCACTCTTCAGGTACAGACAAAGTAGATCATTAAATCTTGCAAACTTCAGTTGACTCCAAGAATTTCTATTTTCTTTGTAACTAAGTAAGTTCATAAACCTTTTGATATTTTAGAAGCATATCAAACATGAGCATTCATGATTGTATTTTGTATTATGTTACTGATGTGGCTTCTGATATGTAATTTGAAGTTATGTACAATTTCTGTTTCGTCAGAAAATGATAGTAAGAGTTGCAGAGTTTCTCTTTTACACTCTAAGAAACTGTCATTTCGCGACAAAAAATACCGACAGAAAACATAAATATTCCATCGGTATTAAATATTACCGACGGAATATACCGACAGACAAAAATATCGTAAAATCGGCCGTAGCTAAATTTACTGACAGTATAAGAACATTTCGTCAGTAAATTTAGCGTTGGAGAATGATTTATCGTCGATAAATATAGCAAAAATGTACCGACCGTCATAGTTGTTCCATCCGTAAATTACCGACAGTTAAAAATTTTCCAACTCTAAATTTACCGATGGTAAGTTCTTTAACCGTATGTAAATTTAGTTACGGAATGTTCTCATACAGTCGGTAAATGTACCGACGGTAACATGTTTTCCATCCGTAAATTTGCTTAACAATTACCGACGGAATTTATCGTCCGTCGGTATATTGTATTAATTACCGATGGAATATGTCCTTCTACAGTCGATAAAGTATTTAGGAAGTTATCGATGGATGGTTATTTCCGTCGGTAAAGTTATTACTTAATTTTAAAATATATATATATTTTCCTTATATTTAAATTATAATTGATGCATAATTTTAATAATTAAATATTTATAATATACATTTAATTTGGTTAAATAGAA
>JANIIA010000008.1:12973464-12987980 GCA_027478495.1 Erythroxylum alaternifolium | reverse complement strand
TAAATTTAAATAAAATTTTATTTTTTATTTTTATTTAATGTATAATTATTATAAGTAATAAAATATTTATTTTTTAAAAATAAAATTTATAATAAAGTTTAACTAAAAAATTAAAAAATATTTGAAAAAAGAAAAGAGGGTGGAGCGATTGAGTGAAAAATAAAATTTACAATAAAGTTTAACTAAAAAATTAAAAAATATTTGAAAAAAGAAAAGAGGGTGGAGCGATTGAGTGAGAGGCGGGAGAGGGGAGAGGGAAATTTTTTTAATTTTTTATTTTAAATTAAAATTTGAAAATTTTACAACTTAGTCGCTATATTTTTCAAAATTTTCGGTACCGGTCAGTATTTGACCGGTATTTATAATACCAACCAGTACTAACTGATAATGGCCAGTACCGATTGGTATTTAAATCCGATACCAAAATTAATATTTCAGTACCATTTTTAACCGGTACGGTACGATATTGATACCAATGACCATTAATGCAAGCTGAAAACTTATAGTTAGTAGTCGTGTACGAGTACCGATTGAGGTCTTTCAGTTTCAATAAACTTAATGCAACTTAACGACTTTGACGTAATCAGTCTAGAGACCCGTAGAGGGTATACGTGTACCGGTTGAGGTCTTTCCAGTTTCAAGGTCTGAATTGCTACTCAATTATGGGACTCATGGTATCTTTTAACTCCAAAGAGAACTGCAAAAACTGCTCAAGCCGGTGTTTCTATTGCTATCTGTTAACTCCAATGAGAACTGCAGAAACTGCTCAAGCCGGTGTTTCTATTGCCTTTCTCCAGTGTTAATGACAAGTTGATACAGTTATTAGGAATTGACCTGATCAACCAGGTAACCTTGGAAGATTATTCGTATCATGCCATTTTACCTGAAAATTAGACCGACAAATGGCATAGGAGTTCCTAGTGCTTGATCAGCACAACTTCATCTATCCTGGCAAAGTAACGCACAAGCATCCAAACTTTGACGAGAAGTAAAATTTTCTGTTCAGTAATTGGGGAGCAGATTGATATTGATCAAAACTTGCTCTTATCCAACTTCATCCAATCAATTTCGAGTAATGGAACGGAAAATATACCAGGTTAACACCGCAACAACAGCTACTATTTCTACCAGATTCTTTATTCAATGCCAACGGTTTTCTCGAATCTGCAATTCAAACCGTGACAACAGATACAGGAATTATGATGAAAATTGGCATCCACAAGAAAACATGGGAATTCCACATTGCAAATAAATACAGCCTAGTACAGTTAGTTAAGTAATAGCCAGGGAAAGATGCGCAACACAAACCAAAATGGAAAAGCCTGAAACTACTATAAATTTTGTTTAAAATCCAGGGACTACATAACGTTCTGGAAAGAAGAATTTCAATTATTTAGAGAGAAAATCTTCCATTTCAAAAACATGAATGGAAGCTAGCTTCTCCCTTTTACTAATATTACACCGCACATATCTGCTTTGTACACTTAAGTGAACCAATCTGTGACATTGTGGAAAAACTCCAATTGGAAGTATTCAAACAATTACTTGGATGCCTTGTGACCGTACGTTTTGTTTTGGCTAGCAGCTGCTGACATAACCCGCAAACGACTGGCAATATCTGTAAAAGAAGGCCTTGATGCAGGATTAGGAGCCCAACACAGTTCCATCAACCTTTTCCATTCAGGATCACAGAGACTTGGAATGGCTGGCCTCAAAGTATTATTCACAATTCCTCCTGGACCTCATTAACAAATGTTACAAACGTATACGAGGTGCTAAAAATCCATAAAGTGTATCAGATAATGAATAAAATATAAAAACATTAAAACCAACTTGGGTGTTTCTGTTTTCAGTATATATCTAAAAATGACTTTTCAGGTAAATTGATAATATGCTTTCCTTGTGAACTTCATTTATATGTATATTGAAAGCTACACACTTCCAGTGTTGGAATCAAGTCCAACATTCAGATAAGTAGTTTCATTTTCCTTTCTGCAATTGAAAGCCGTGTAACCCAAATTTAATAGTTTCAAGTTTGCGAACACTGCCGGATCTTCAAACAATGGTTACTGATCTTCTTCTTTGAGGTAACACTATTGATATAGATATGAATCTGTACTATTCAATGCGTTTGCCAGTTCCAGGTTAATCTGAACACAACTTTCCATAGAGAAAACTACAAGTTCTTCATTCCTCAACTATCCTGTCTATATCTTACTACTAGAAATTATGTGACTTCCCCTGTAAAATTAATCAATTTATTGAGCACAACAAATACAGCACAAACAACCAATGCATAAATGCAGACCATGTATGAGTACAAACGCAGAAGTAATTTCTAATCCAGGATCAAAATGCTTTAAGCGAATCACACAATTTTCTACAATTCCAAGGATGATATTTTTTAAATATACAATCATAGAGAGGAAAGGAAATGAAAATGAGAGAAAAGATGATAAAATGAGACTTTTCAGGGAAAAAAAATCTGATCATGGTACTACTTGACACAAAAAAACATTTCAATGGATGATTGAAACAAGTTCCATCCCTTAGTTCAATTGGAGGGATAAATTAAGAATCAGAAACATTGATACGATAGTTTTCAATCAGGCCCTCATTCCCACAGACTGAAATATTGCAAAATTGGTTCCCCGTGAGATTAAAAATTTTCTTTATGGTTAATGCCCTTGTGACTTTTAAGGTATGATCTGGAATTTTAACAGCTGTTTATTTTCAATTCTATGTGGCTCCTATTTCTTTAATTGTTGAAATTATTAAATCCTCTTACTGAACCATGCATCAATTCAGAGGGAGTTGATCCATTTGTGCAATTAACTATAATGCTCTAAATCATAGGAGCTTATGAAAATTGATTTTGTAGTAACAAGTGCAATAAAGGCAAGAATGTAGAAGCAGCAGAAAAAGAGAATACAGCCAATACAAAAAAATACAAAAGAGAAGTTAAATTTCCTAAAGTCGGGAACAAATAGAATTTAGACTTGTACTTATTGGCTATTATCTGTAACTAACATAGTTTGATGTCCACTTAATCTCATCCTACTGAGTACATTAGACCCTAGGCATCCTTGCATATTGGAAACTTGATTTTTGGCATTTATGTTGACAACCATACTAGTGTACAAGGGCAATCGTCAAAGCACAAAAAATTATCAAGCTAAAACATTTAGTCGCTACAACATGCCATTCCTTTAGGCCCAATTTCTATAGTCTTGCTATGTTCATTTGTATTGTTATTATAATTGGTAATTAATCAGATAAAACCTAGTAATACAAGCAGAAACCATAACTTACAAAAAATACAAGCAGAACCATAAAAGAACAAAGAAAAACAGAGTATTAAATTAGCACCTATGATTGCACCATAGTGCATCTTGGCATATGGTTCCTCGCCAGTCAGAATTTCCCACAAGACAATTCCAAAGGAGAAGACATCAACCTGAGAATTAGCAGAAATTTTCTTAATGTACAAATTCCTGGACCAAATATTATATAAAAGATCATGTTTGTTGAGACAAGTATATGACTTATTCCTAGTAAATGGTCATTAAGGTGTTGAGACAAGTATATGACTTATTCCTAGTAAAATGGTGATTAAGGACTAAACTAATTCACCTATTTCTCTAATTAGCAATAATGGATCTTATAGGTATAAACCGCACATCTTTCTTATATTATACATGAATGATACAAAGTGACTATGTCAGTCTCTCTGATTCTCAAATTTTCTATCTAGTTACAAACTTGGGGACAATAATCATGAACTCAACTATGATTTCCCTAATTTTTCTTGTATCATTCACAGAAACAAAAGACCAGAAAAAGCAAATAAACAAGATGAGGAATAAACTTACTTTTTCAGACACCTTACTGCTATTACCATTTAGCAGTTCAGGTGCCATCCATGGTAGAGTTCCTCGTACACCTCCAGAGACCAAGGTATTGCGCTTGATTTTGGACAGGCCAAAATCACCAACCTAAAGTCATCAATTACTGAGTTAACGAACACCAAACTTTTAAGGATTGGATTTTTCACATTCCTCAAGAGCATACCTTGCAGATTGGACGCAACGGATCTTTCAAGTTGACAAGCAAGTTGTCGCACTTCAAATCAAAATGAACAATGTTCTTTGAGTGGAGATATTCCATCCCAAAAGCTGCATCCATAGCTATCAATAGCCTCTTGCGACGATCTAAATACCTTCAGGTTCACGTAAATATAGATGTAAAGAGGCACAAGGAGGAGAATGAACTGACCATTCATTAGCAAGCTATTTGAGCTCATCCAGATCTGAGAATGCTTTAATTATTGTACTTTCCCATAATCATTATGTAAAGTTTTAATAGCCCCACAACCAGAAAAAGTTCTAGAACACCTAGAACATCAGTTTAATGTAGCTAAAAGATGGCAAATTGAGATTATAGTATCGTTCAATTGTAGGATTTACCTATCTTTCCGAAGTAAAACATGTCTAAGAGAACCATCAACCATGTACTCAGCCACAGTAGCCAATGTTCCCCCAAGACCATCTTGCACTACACCATAGAATGCCACAACATTTGGATGTTGAAGCTTTGAAAGGATGTCTGCTTCCCCCCAAAACTCTAATGCCTAAGACAAAATAATATTTCATCAAAAATCCCAAAATAAAATGAAGAAACAAGTACCAAATTTGGTATGTATTTAGCTAAAATAACGTGCATCATTGGAAAGGAAGACAAAAGGTTAATACATCTCAGCAGCTAAGCAACAATTACCAATCTCCCTTGCTCTGACAATCGACCAGTGAAACAAATTTTCTTCAGCCTCTTGATGGCAACATCTGTTCCCCTCCATTTTCCATGATACACAGTCCCAAAAGTACCAGAACCTAGTTCTTTTAGCTCTTCAAGATCATCATTTTTTATAATCTGCATTAGGTTAAGAAACAATAACTTAATTTTATTGTGGATAAATTCCAATTGAATAATCTCAAGTTTACATTCAAAGGACCAGAAGGTCCACAATTGAATAATCTCAAGTTTACATTCAAAGGACCAGAAGGAGGCGAACATGTATGAGAAAGAATACCAAGGCATAAAAAAGAGTTTCTGGATATGCATCAAAAAACTGTCTCCATGCTAACGCACACATACATACTTATACCCACATGCCTATTATATTTAAGATAAAGGCATAAATCACAGACTATTAGGAAAATGTATTGGTCGCATGAAAAATAATGTTTTTGGAAAATTAAAAAGTAGAAGTATTAAAAACCTTTCTCCCCCCTTGCACCTCCATGACAGATGAGATATTCATACCAGTTAGGGGTAAGGCTGCATACTTTTGGATCTCCCTAGACCCTACATTCAACGGGACTTTTACTAGATTGTTGTTGTTTGTTTGTTTGTTTGAAGAATTGAAGTTTAATGAAGTAGTTAATGTTCGAAAGTTCTCTGATATCGTAATAGAAATCCTACAATGTGCTAGAGGGGACAATAGGAAAGAATTCCTGACAACTTAATGAAATCAAAGGATGAGGCCTCAAAAAGTTTCAAGATAGCATAGGCAGACAAGCTTTTAGTGGTGTCATACAACAAAAAATATATATCAAAATTTTTCCAACAACAAAGCAACAATATCTATTATACATACTAAATGAAAAGGCCAAGGTGATTATAGAATCCTGACTGATAACCAGAACCCTCATCCCATCTATTTTATTCTTGACAAGAAAATTGTAGTTTAGAAGGCACAAAGATGTAATTAATTGTTGCTAAAGCAGCATGAAGAAACCCAAATCAAAGAAAAACAAATCCACTGCTGTTTACAGTCAGCTAATAATAAGCTCTTGGCTCACTTTCTCGTGAAACCACTATCATTTCATGCAGAGAATGATATATATGCAACAATAACAAAAGTTGCAGCAAGACACCTACACTAGTTTGAAGAGGGCATTTGGTCAGGTTCCACTGACTTGTGTCTATATTTCTGTTGAGGAAGAAAGTTAGGTGGCTACCCAAATCATATTTTTTTTCCTTCTCTCAGTACTACTTTTCTTTTGGCTTCAAATGGTTAGTCAAATTAGGGCAACTTAAAAGTAAAAAGAGAGTATCAGTTTACTCATATTAGGTCTTTCTCACAAAGTCAAGTAACATTCAACTGTGGGATGACTATGAGAGGGCAAAGAAAAAAAACCTTATAGGAAGAATCAACGATAAGGGGTTCCAATAGCAAACAGTGCAAGTACACAAAGAAACGATAATTTTGAGAGTCAGTAGAAAATGTTAATATCCAACTTTTACCTGCAAAGTGTTGATATCAAAACCACCCAGAGAGGGATCAAGAGGAGGAAAGCCAACATATCTGTTTCCTGAATTCCCATCCTAAACCATCAAAGTTAAGTTGCTTCGGGTAGCTGATTAGGAATGAATTCTCAAATGAAATCACCAAACAACAACACATACCTCATACTGAGACTCCGGTGATCTCAGATTTTCTATCATAGCTTCAAACTGCAGACTTTCACTCTCTTTAACTTGGGAATGATCAAAATCAGAATGCATTGTCAAGTCAGCTTCTCCTACTCCAGATAAATTATGCCCATTGTTTTCACCAACATTAAGTTGTGAATATCCAGGGTCCATTGAAACCCCATCTGTTGCTAAAGGAGAATAACCATAGGAATCAGAATCTCCTCCTCCAACCTTTGTAAAAGCTGGCCCTGCACCAATATGATCCTGGTCAATAAGAGAAGCATCATTTTGGACAGATTCCTCTTGTTCCAACTTCTGAAAATATGACCAGGGCAAAGGTTTTTGATTATCCATATTTACACTCACACCAATTCCATCTCTATCCATTGGACCGATAACAGAGTTATCCTCAGCAAATATGCCTTTGGAGAACATCTCAGAAAGGAGATCTTGGGTAAATCTATCATCAATTTCTATAATGATGGATTCACACTTTTTTGGCAACACTCCAGTGTGGGAAATTTCTTGATTTACTTCCTCAGTTGAGCTCTCTGTCAAAGATTTTGGCTGTGTGTGCCTCAAATCCTTATCACCAGTAATAGCCTTGCACACCATGCCCCCCAATATAGTATCTGGAAAATCAGATACATGATCCTTATGGTTCAGAACAGCAGCTACTGGTGTTAAAGCAGTGTGTCCTAATCCACCTTCTACCCTTTGCTCTAAAAGGAATATTTTGTGATTATCTGCAATATGATCTACTTCACCCTCACCCTTAAGAACCCTTCCTTGGTTTTCAGAATCTTTATTGCCAATATCATTTGGAATTTCCTGCTTGTGCCCATGCATCCAAACATCTTCAGTATCAGAAAGCTTTTTATTCGTAACAGAAACTGAAGTGGCAAACTCCTTGAACTTTTGAAGTTGGGAAGGTCCATCATTGATGGTTTGGTCTGTATACAATTGTTTTGTGACTGAATTAGTGTCTTCAGAATTGGTAGGCAAGTTATTCTGGTGCAATCTTTCAACAGATTCCCCTTTTAGATTATGATCAGCAGTATCAGAATGAGAAATAAGAAACTGAGAACCAGGTGAATCATCAGACTTGGACATTCTATTCAGCAACTCTGCTTGGTCCCTGGGGATTCTCTCAGAATAGTAAACTCTCTGGGTTGGTAGATATGGTTTAAGGTGGTTTAAACCCATTGGATTGAAGGCAGTATCTAGACATCCTGCACCAAGCACACTAGTCGAGTTGGAACATCGAACATCTTCACAAGATCTAGGAACTTGTGCAGGATTCACAGTGTCTTCAGAAGAGGAGGCTTTTTCATCTTCCTGAAACCTTACCCCACTGATTGAAGGAAAAAATGGTGGATCTCTTGTTGACACGGAACTAGTAACTGGCACTTCATCAGCTGGAACTGAATGAACCTGCTCTACTGGTTGAGCTTTTTCCATATAACTCTCCTGTTGAACAGAAGCATCAGATTTCGGGCTTGCCTCCTTTACAAACATCCGTGAATTCTGTACTTGAAAGCTACCATATGACTGCCCTTTTAGCAGTCCTTGTTGATTTATAACTCCATGAACACCAATAGAATAAGGAAATTCACCACATGGAGAGTAGTTAGGGGAGCTGTAATTAAAGTGAAAGGGTAAATGCTTAAGTTCTCCATGATCCATTACTTGTCTGTGATAAACTTGTGGATAGGTTTCATAGCCAAGAGAGCCATCATGGAGAATTGGTTGCGGAGACTGAAAAGTGCCATTAAAGGGAGCAAGGCTAGTCCCAACAGTTACTGTTTCCACTCGACTAGCCTCCTTATCAATTTTTGACTTATTTAATTCATCCAAATTATTGCCAGAAGAACTTGCTAACCCATGCATGTTTGAGTTTCTTCTACAGCCCAAATCCATACCATTTACAGCAGCTACATATTGGATCTCAGAATCACCCTCCAGACTGCCCAAACCAAACTGAGCATCATCCAGGTCACTCGTGGAGAAAAGAAACATGCGAAGTTTCTGCAATCCGTCTCTGTCTTCAACTTCATTCCATTCATCCATCATATTTACTAAATCCTCATCACATGAAACAGAAACCAAGGCATCAAGATCTTCTCCAGGAAGCTGATACTTTAGGACATGAGCTTCATTATAGATAGCCAAAATCTTATGTTTCAACTCCTGAAAAGAAATATCTCTACTTATGCGTATAATGCGTGTTTCACCTCCAACATATCTAAGTTTTCCATCACTAGGTCGGGGAAGGACTTTTCCGCCAAAACTGCAGAGCACTTTCATTGTTTTAGAGGATCTATCAAAATCTCCTGAGGATGTATAATGGTGCATAAGTTCTCGGCTTTCATAACTAGATAATGTTCGAGGCATTACCTGAAATGACCCATAGCTGCTTCTCTCTTCATGCAAAGATGAGTTAGCTCTCTCAAATTCTTTTGAACCCCTCTCAACTATGGTGAGCATTGAAATATCTGGGCCACTTTCAGACCCTGTATGACTAATGCCTAAAATGCCTTTTAGTTCCATATAACCAGTTGCATAATTAGGTTCACTGGCAACACTTGGTGTGAAAGGCTTTTTAGGAATGAAGCGGTCCCGCATAAACTCAAAAGCAAACTCTTCCCCTGTCTGGATGGAATAATTAAGTACAGGCTTTACTTCAGAACCATTCAGATCAGCGACTCTAATAGTAGCGCTTCTACTTCTTAAAGAATCTGTCGCATGCTCATGTGATGGTTGCTGGAATCCATCATGTCCAGGCTCCCTGGAAGTATTTACACGTTGTTTGCGCATCTCAACCTGGTCCATAGATACATTGATTGGATTCCTCTCCATCTATCTGAAAATGGAAAATTACTTTATGACCATGAAGACCTTGTGGAATTAATAATAACATAAACCATTAAGTGAGCAATTGTACAGACTCTGGTAGAAGCTGAAAATTACTAGGCATGCTAAGCTGAAAGTAGATGACTGTAGTAGGAAAAAACTTCTATGCTTTGTATTTCAATTCCCCCAAGAGATATCTCTGAAAGCTCCAAACAAATATGATAAATGTGCAACCGCAATTCAGCATTCATCAGGAATGTTGGAGTAAGAGTATGGAAAATCCAGAATTGAACCAATTTCCTCCAACAGAAACCAAGGCTAAGCAGCCAATATCAGAAAATTAGCGTACACATAAATTCTCCAAAATATGCTCTAGAATCTCTTCTAAACAATGATACTAAATTGGAAGCAGACTTTCAAGACTTGGAAGTTATGCACTCACAATACCCTGTAGAATCGTCAAAATTATATTCAAGAAAGAAAGTAGAACAAAAAAAATTCATAAATTTCTCATCATTTGGGGGAGCTAACTACACTGGTCAGCTTTTATTTTAGGTAAAAAAACATATATAAACATTTAAATAATTGCGCTACAATAGCCCATATCGAAAAGTACACTGATGAACAGGGTCAAGTTATAAAGGTCTGCAATTAGAATGATGAGCTTGAAAATGGTCAAATGAACTCCCTCTACTATTAGAATTTGGAACTGAAAGTTGGTAGTTGAAGTAGTTAACAAATTGCCTGACTTTCAAGCAGTTGAGGTTTAAATCAGAAAGAATACAGCAAATGAAGGGCGAACACAACCCAATAACAAACTACGGACCATTGACAGAAGATTATGGTTTTCAAATTAGTCTTATACTGAACCTGAAACATAAAGAAGAATCATAGAGAAGGGTAAGAAAAGTAATAATCAGATATAAATGTCTAAGATTGAAGCTCACATTGTTTTACATGGAAATCAGTTGCACCCAGAAATTAAAAACAAATAATCTCACTGCAAGCAGCATAGCAAACAGTAGAGATCTAAAAGCATACATGCCCGCCAAATTCCTACGTGTTTACATATTACAGAACTGAAGATGCAGCAGTTACTGAAAACCATTAGAACGAGACAACCAACCCTGGAGGGACACATGCACTTGTTGCAGTCAGATATTTGAGACCATTCTGAAAAGGAGTTCACTAATAAACAAGCTCAAAAAGAAGAGCTCAGAACTCGAGCATAACAAAAATCCAAAAAAATGTTAAGCACCGATGGATTTCCCAAACATGAAAGACAAAACTGGACGTTGACTACCTCGACTAAACTGGGAATGTGGGAAAATGGTTGAAAAGAAAAAGAAAACGCATAATACCTGAATGAACATGGGGATTAGGAAATCTCATCTATCTAAAGAACAGCGCTTGGTAGTTGGTATTTAGCATAAACTGGATTAAAAAGCAAACAGCCATGTAAAATTTCCGCCATTGCCTTGAGTTCACTCGCCAATACCAAAATAGCATGCTTCATTTATTATCTCCTCCATCTTCTCCTTTTTCACTCACTCCCTCTTAAGTCTCAAAGCATATGCTCATGTGATTAAAATAACGAGTTATGTAAAGTTACGATGCTATCCTTTTAATGCCTCCTGACTCAAGCGGTCCGTTTGACTTTTTAGCTTCTAAAACAAGAGGATAGGATACTGTATATAAACGTCCACGCTAGGAGGAGTAGCATGTGGACGACGATGCTTTCATTGTATGTGTAAACTAAAAAGAATATAAATATGAAAAGCAAGATTGTTGATGTAGATAAAATTTAATAGAAAATTTACGACAACAGAGAATCCATTCTCGTGAATTCAACCTTACTTTGTTGCGTGCGTTCGTATATAATTATTTCTCATTACTTGTATTCTATGGTCGGTTCCAATATGTTTACTTTACTCATTTTCTTCAATCAACGGCATTACAAATGTAGGAAAAGTGACCGACCATAGCGACAAATAAATCCTAGAAGACTTTGTACTTGTTCCTTAGTTAAAAAGGAACTTGTGGCTGCAATACGTTTCATTCTTTATTTTTGGCCCCTTTCTGTTTGTAAATGATGCAATCTTCTCGCCGTTTCAAATGTAAATTGCATAGCCTTTTGTTTGCATTAACTTTTAAGACAGACAAGACAGACCTAGTTAAGTTATTTATATATGACCAATAAGCTTGCGTAAGCTCTTCCCATTGGTGGAAGAATGACATCCTACTATGTCACGTTACCTCACTCCCCAATTCAGTGAAATAATGCATATGCCCATGGCTTATCCTAAAAGTTGTTGAAAGTCAAAATGGCCAAATGATTAACCTTATTGACACTTACTAAAAGTTAACAAATTACTAACGTTATTGACACTGCCTACTTAATTGAATAATCCAAGAGCTAAAATAACTCTCTAACTTAGAGCTTTTGCTATAAATGCGAATAAGAATACGATTGTTCTAGGTTAAGTATAACTTGTAGACTCTTTGATCATTATATATATATATAGCAATTTCAAAATTTATCTAATATAGATGTTATTGTTAGTCAAACAGAAAAGCTTGCCTCATTTGTTTATCTAACTTCTTAGGTAGTTTCAAAATACTAATAGCCTTAAATTGAGGATTATTTGTTAGAATTCAACCGTGATCAAATTATAAACGTAATAGAAAACAAAGCTTTTTAATATTCCGAGCGGATCTCGATAATCGAATAAACTTGAATAAAATGAAAACGAATTAGAAATTATACCTTGTTCGTCTTCTTGTTGAAAAACTTTTGAAACCTTTTCGATTGATCAATCACGAGTTGTTCAATTGTCCAGTATCTGATAGTATTCACAAAGTAATTCTCAAGACTTATTTTGAGAGAAAGAAGACAAAGTACTAGCTTCTAAAATATTCTTTCCTTTTAAAATAGAAAAATCATGAGGGTCTTTAATTAAAATTAAATTTCTTTAATTATAATTAAAATCAAATTCTAATTCTAATTAATTTAATTTAATTTTAATAAAATCAAATATCTCATGTTTGATCTCCAAAGTTTTTCAAACTTTATAATTAAGTTTAACTTAATTAAATTGATTTTTCTTTCACAAATTGATCTTAATGTGTGATTCATTAGGTTTCTAATAAATTGGCAATGATTATAAATTGCAATTCTAATTCACAATTAGAATTAGATAAATTAAAGCTTCTTTTAATTTATCTTTAATTCTTTAATTAAACAATTCATAATTATAAATCATGGTTGACGACTAGCAACTAAGAATGGCATTAGGTTTTCAACCCGATTAATATCTGCACCACCCAACCCGAAAAAATGAACATGGAAGCTAAAAAATAGATTTTAAATGGATGCTTAAAAATGGATGTGGATATGGATTTGAATATGGGTCTAGTGATAACTCAAACCGATAAATACCCATACCCAACCTATTTTTTATTAACTCTATTTTTTGTTTTTTAATGTTTATGGTTAAATATAATAAAATATTAATATTTTTTAAGGACAAACCAAACGGATTTAAAATCAAAGCATTATTTTAATTAATTCCTTCACGTTTTCAAACAAATCATTTGGTGTGCCCCATTACCGATATAGTCTCTCTTAAAAGCTATTAAATAGTTGATTAGCCAATTACTCTTTTTAACTTTTGGCTATTCCCTTCATTATCTTTGCGGCTCTACCGTTTTCTAATTCTACTTGTCGTTGCTTATGGAATAGCCAAAAACCAACATTACTGTGTGAACACGTCTGTAGAAAATCCAAGTTCAAGTTCAGTGTGTGTAATAGCCAAAAACCCATGTTACATTTGATCGGTTCAATGGGTTTCTGGGTTTGCCCTTGGAGTTCAAGGTCGAAGTGAAGAAGTACCTTATCGAGTTCCGACTTCCAAGTGCTAGGTATACACATCACCTCTACTTTTCGTTTTTTACTTCTCTGTCTTCTGCTTATCTCATTATTAGGAAAATAATTCTAAAATGTCCACTTACCATAGCATGATGATCTTTAGTGAGTTTAAATTTATATTGTAGTCATATAAATAAATATCAATTTTTTGCATGCTTGCTATTGGAATCTTTGTTGTACACATTTTGTGGTATTGGGAACATCATGTAATGTGATTGATTTTCAATGCTAGTTTACTATTTTATTCCTAATTCAAAAATTAAAATTATTTATTAGAGAATAATAGCAATCAGTCAAAAATATATTAATCTTATAAAATGTAAGGGATAAGGTGAAAATTGAAATAAAGTCTTTATTTTATTTGACTTTTATTTGTCAAAGTTGGCCCTAGACGACTAATCATTTACTAAGTTAATTTTTTTCGGTTATTTTCTTTGCGACTGATAAGTTAAAGAGATAATGTCTGAGAATCATCAAGAGGTCATTAATAAAGGAGTTGAGAATCATATAGCAAAGAAATTCTCTAACCCACCTCATGATGAAGAGGAGTTTGCAGCTATGGACTCTGGTGATCGTGGTGCAACTAAAAGCAAGAAGCATACGTCCTTTGTGTGGCTAGAGTTTACTTTAGTGATTGTAAAAGGTGTTGATAAGGCTGAGTGTAAGCATTGTAAAGGGAAGTTTTCTGCTAAAGGTATGAACGAGACTTCACATCTACATGAGCATTTGATCAAGTATTGTCCAAAGAAATATTTAAGGCTTGTTAGAGGCCAGAAAACATTATTAATTGGGAGTGGGACTAAGTCTGATGGGAAAAAAATATTGCAAAGCTACAAATTTAGCCAGGAATTCTCAAGAAGAGAGTTAGTTAATATGATTGTAATGTATGAGTATCCTTTGTATATGGTTAATCACATTGGTTTCAGAAGGTTTATAGTGAGTTTAAACAATGAATTTAGGATGATATCTCCTAATACACTGAGAAATGATATCCTAAAAATGTTTCTAAATGAAAATAAAACTTGAAAAAAATGTTAGAGGATCATAGGTCTAGGATTGCTATCACTACAGACATGTGGAAAGCTTCCAACCAAAAGAAAGGATACATGGTTGTGACCAGACACTTCATTGATGGAGATTAGGTTCTAAGAAATCGAATTCTAGGGTAATTAATTTTCAATATCAAGTTTTCTTAAGATGTTATATGTAAATACTTTACTTAATCTTTATCTTAGTTACCATATATAGATATAGGAAT
>JANIIA010000008.1:12951107-12962193 GCA_027478495.1 Erythroxylum alaternifolium | reverse complement strand
CTTTACTAAAAAAAAGGAAAAACCTTGTCACCAAAAGCCATGCCTACAAGCACCCAATAGATAAGAAGAACAGTGAGCCTATAAGGCTATTAGAGGAGCAAAGATTTTGTTGGTTGCCATTTTAAGAGACAAGCACACAGATGAAAAGGTTATTAGTGAAAATTTAATGAAGTGGAAAGCAAATATATAAAAGACTGACACGATGGGATCCATACAAGTCCTCCAAAGAATAAACTGGAACAATGATCAATGATAGCGAGAAGTTTCAGGAGAAAAAGAAGAGAAAATTAGTGATTTTTATAATTTGCTTTTATCCAAAAATTATAATTTGATGTAGTAAAAATTGAAGTCCACGTGTCATTCACATGACGAAGATACTAAATAATGTAACATGCTACGTCAACAACATTAACACAAAAAAAAAAAAGTACTATCATCTGATTTCTAGCTGGGAAGAGTGCAACACTGGATTTTCACAACTGCCTAGTTACATCATGGCGATGAAGTGTTTGGGTAGGGCGATGATGTTTCTTCCTCGACCAAATCGCTTCATTTGCTTCTCTCCCATGTCTTTCTCTTTCCATAAGCGCAAATCATCAGCTCACTTTCCTGTTTCAGGTGCCTTCCCTAATGTTCTGATAACTGAGAACTGCTTGGCGGTCTCTCAATTGATCCTCTTTCTTTCTCACTTTTAAGTAACTATCCTTTCTTTGTTTTCAATTCGTTACAGGAGTGGAGGATGCTTTGGTCGGTTACCTGTTTGGCAAGAAGAAAGCAACGGAAGCAGCTCATCTGTGGGTACTTCACACCCACCACTTTCTTCTTCGTCTTTCTAATTTCTTTGTTTGCTTAGTGAAGTTGACTTATCATTTTTTTGTGTGGACCCAATATTGTTAGAGGTTTTGTTAGGCGTTACCTGGGATCGAAGGCAAATATTAAATTTTCAATCTTGGGAATAGACTCTACTCTAGAAAGCCTTTTATACAACAAAACCATTTTTTGGTCATTTTGTTTTCTTTGTTTTTCCACCTTAAACGTAATGAAAGTTTCAGTTTTTTTTTAATCCTTACTTTTTGGCGCCAATTGATGACATTAATGGCTTATTTGATTACTCTTTCCCTTTCTTCTTTCTTTCTGTTTTAATGCTGATAAAAGCAGAGTTTAAAGTGTATGAGGACGGTATATGCACGTTTGTACAATTGGGTGTAGATTGATTCTGTTTTTAATGGATGTAGTCTAAAAATTGTCTGCTTCACTGTGTATTCTCAGACCTGAAGACACTAGCTTACTCTTATTTGATAATCATATATCTCTTGAACATTTGTAGATGCTCAACTTTACATTGTTTTAGGCATTTGGAGACTCGATAGTGGGGATAACTATAGTTATACCATGTCTTTGCACTAAAGCTTCTACTTCATTAAAGTAGGATTATCTTTACTAAGATCCCAAGTTCCATTGTTGTACCTGAAGTATTAACCCTCTATATTGTAAGATCAAAATTTTTCTTTTTGCTCTAACATTTGTTTGTTTGACTCAAAAGAAAGTTTTACTGATATTGAATAAACTATTTCTTTTGAGAATTTGTACAACTACCCCTTCTCTCTTTTGAAGGACTTTGAGAATACTGTTTATGAAACATTCATCAAAGTTCCTCACTTTCTTTTCTCTCATGTAGAGCATGTGCTTTTAACTTTTTTAGGTTATATCCTTTCTCTTTTATCGATTAGGGTGTGGAAGCATGTTGTCCAAAAAGGGGATACTGTTATAGATGCCACCTGTGGCAATGGTTATGACACCTTAGCAATGCTAAAACTAGTTGGTGATGAATCATGTACGGCTTGTGTTTATGGAATCGATATCCAGAGAGATGCTTTGATAAAAACCTCTTCATTGTTGGATGAAACTGTCACACCAAGGGAGGTATTCTCTCACTTGTATCTGTGTCACTATAGATCTATAGATATATTGTAAGAGTTAACTTTGCATCATTAGCACATCCAATATCATCCTTAGTACCAAAAATGGTTATGAATGATTAGAAATCATTGTTAACTTTGCATCATTAGCACATCCAATATCATTCTTAGTACTAAAAATGGTTGTGAATGATTAGAAATTTTTGTTAGGTTATGCTAACCTCTTGCAGCCATCTAAATTAATTCCTGGAAAACTGTGTTGGCACAAACTTCTATTTCTATGTCTAATAGGTTTCAGGTATTGTAGGAGTGACCATATTCATACCCTAATGTCCATAGGCGAGCTTTCTGTTAGTTTGCACTCTAGTTCTCTTGGTGATTACGAAAATTATTCCCTTAATTCTAGACTGATCATGTTAATTCAAAATTAACATTCAAGTAACTAGTAGGATAAAATGTAACCCTCTATTAGCTATCAATTTCTTTTGTAATACAACTAATTTATAGATTCTAGTATTTGGTCATTGTTGTATGCAAAATATTTGGTTTAGTAAGTTACAAATTTGTCGTGTCAAGTATGTTGTTAACTAGACCTATTTGGCAGAAGTCAATTTGGATATTAGTTCGCTTTTTTATATATTTTTATCACTATATACCTCTTCTCTTTATGTTCTATTGCTTCTATTACTTATCAAAGTCAAAACTTCTGTTGGTAACATATATTTTAGTTGTCTGATCCAAGTTAGATTTTTCTCAATTTGTATATGCATGATACTTCTAAAAGACAAGATTCCATTGTTCTTACTGTTGTTGATGAGAAAGCAACTCTTTTGCAGAAAGAACTCGTGAAGCTTTATTGTATGTGTCATAGTAGAATGGAGGAAATTGTCCCAAAAAATAATCCTGTGAGGTACTTATCACTACTCAAGTTTCTCTCATTTTATGCTTCTTGACAAGGAAAATTGGGACACACCTATACGCATAAATTCCTCGTGTAGTTAAGTGAAACTAAAATAAGTTACCTTATCTTGGCTAAAGTTTGGATATATACTTTTACTTGTTTATTAGGCTCTTTTTCACCGTGTTCTTGCAAACTGAATCTCTTGAGTATCTTTCTTCATGTTAAGAACAGGGAATTTTTCTTTTTACATTTAAAATCTTAAACTTTGTTTAATTTTGCAATACTAGCCAAAACTGCTAAAAGTAGTAATTAAATGCTTGAACTTACAATTTGTTGCAATACTAGCTCGGTACTAATGTGGTATGTCATGTAAACAAGACCTATTGACAAATAGGCTTCCACGTGGCAAAGTATTTACACATCTGCAATTTTATTAAAAATAAAAAAATTTGTTAGCATTCCCATACTAACATGTTCTATCCTCAAATGATTTCCTTTTATGCTCCACCTCTCTCCGATACGCTCCTTATGCCTCCACTATCCCCGTTTCCATTCCAAATCCCTCCACTGGAAGCCCTGCCATGAAACCAAGCTAGCCCAACCTGAATTCCTCAACTCCATCTCGAGACTCCTTGTGCTAGGTTGTTACGATGCTCTCAAAAACTGCAAGTTTGACTTATAGATGATCTTCTTGATTCGGTACTTTGTAAACACAAGTTGAATCCCACAGCATGCTTGAGTTGCTTCAAATTGACTTCCAAGCAATTGAAATTGTGACCCAACTTAAGTCCTATTATAAGCTTGTTCATACACTGTTTTGCGCTTGAATGTTGGATGAAATTGGATCGTACTTGAACGAGCTGGTTGTTCTTTGTAAAAATATAATGATGGTAATTCTTTCATTCATGTCTGGGAGGAACTGATTAGGGTTTATAAGGAGTACAAGTTTATATATATATATGGGGTACAAGTTTTCTTCCATCGTTTTTGATATGATATTGGAGGTTTATGCACAGAATGGGAAGATACTTCTTGGGTTTGATAATATAGGTAAGTGTGGTGGTTGTGTCCTGAGCTTGTGGTGGTGTAATCATTTGTTGAGTAATTTGGTGAAAGTGGTCAAGGATGCACTACGTTGCTTGTTTATGACCAAATGAAGAGGTTAGACATCATGCTTGATGTGTTTACTTGCTTGATTATAGTTAACAGCAGATTAGTTTTCTAATAAATTAAAAATTCAAGTATTTTATTATTACTTTTGATAATTTTGGTTATATTATAAAAATAAGCAAATTTCAAGATTTTAATGTAATTTCCCTTTTCTTTTTAGTAAAACTAAACATCAAGCTTACTACAAATTTCCTTCTAAATTTTCATTGTACCACGGGTTCTTGAAGGCTCGTTGCATTCAACCTGGGTTACCTTCCAGGAGGTGACAAAAATCTGATTACTACTCCAGATACATCATTGTTGGCGTTGAAGTCTGCAATGAGGATCTTAACAGCGGGAGGTCTGATCAGTTTTGTTATATATGTGGGCCACCCTGGTGGAAGGTATGCGTTAGTGCTCGCTCACTTTATGGATCTTAGATTGCATTTAACTAAGATTTGGTAACCCGGTCTAATTTCACAAAGCCCCTATAAACAGTTCAACTTTATCTAAAATCAATGTTATAAATACCGTATTGAATTAGGTTTTGGTACGATATTATATCAGTATCAATCAATACCGGGGATTATTTTAGGCAATTTTTAAATTTATAAAATAGTCCCAGATTTTTTTAAAAATTACAAAATAATCTATTAGAATATTGTACCATATACGTTATAATTTTATATCAACCTTGTTTTCAAAAATTATAATAATAAAAATTTAAAATAACAACATATTTATTTTTATGAATAACAATTTTAAGATATTTCACAAATAAATAATAATCACAATTAATATAAAAAAGATAATTATTATACAAACATAAAGTTAAGAACAATACGAAATATTTAAAATATTGCAGTTTTAGCATATAATAAATAATTACTTTAAAATATCAAATAAAAAGAATATTAAATATTCTTAACTCTCTGAATTTACAACTTATAACAAGAGTTTTTGACGAAGGAACAACCAAATAGAAATGAAACTTAAAACAAAAATATTTATAGCTATATTGCATAAATAAAATTTTACATATACATTAAATATAAGTAAAATTAAAGAAGAAGAGAGAAAAAAAATTGAACCTTCATTCAATCGTTTAGGGAGATACTATAATTGCACTAATTCTAATTATCATGTGGTATGAAATATTCATCATTAAGAGGAGCTTCATCATTATTATCATTCAACTTCAATGAACTAAATAACATGTTAATGCTTTTCCATTCGAAATTATCTTTTAAGTCACTCACATCTACTAAATCTGGTTTTTCAAAAATTCAATTTGTTAAAAGATTGATATTATTAATTCAAAGTGAAACTATTAAATTATTTATTCTATTAAGAGTCTTCATAAACAATAAAATTTAATTAGTAAAAATTATAAGAAATTATATTTATATTAATAATGACAATAGCATATATTTTTCTAAGTTTTAAATTGTCATGAACGAAGATTAAGTCATTCAATTTCTTATATTCCAATCTATTCATTTGTTTGGAATGAATGAATTTAAATGTACTTCGATTCCTTTCACAGTTTGTTGCACTTATATATTGACTTAAAATTTGAATTGTAAACTTTTGCATTTGAATTGATCTCATGAAGAAACTCTAAAGTTATAAGATAACAAAAATAACGTTATAAATAAAATAAAGTAATAATTAATTTTTAATAGTAAGAAAAAGCAAAAAGCTAATACTTAAAGAAAGTTTTGCTTTTTGTTGAATAATAATTGACATTCTAAAATCTCCAAAAGATTACTTATAAAAGCTCTGTTTGTGAGCTCAAGATATCTTGCACTATCTCATTGTCAACAACTGTTATAATTGTTAATAACATTTTCCTATTTACTTCAACTTTTTTGTAAAAACTGGACTGAAATAGATACTAGGATTCAAAAACGTTCTAGCTATAAACAATAGAGAGTAAAGTTGTCTTTCTTATTTGTTATTGTTGATTGTAAGATGAGGTGTATACAAAGAAGGCCTAGACTAATATTGTATTCATAACATTGCGAGCGAGAGAGTAGTGAGAGTTGAGAGGGAGAGAAAAAATCGAGAGGCAAGAAGTGAGAGGTAGAGTCGTTTGCCTTGTGGTGTAAATTTCAAACTTAAAGGTACCGACCAATATTTTGAATATCAACTGATACTGGCCAGTATTAAAGAAAACTTTCGATACCAACCAATATTCAGGTCTAGTAATGTGAAGAGTAATACTTTCTTTTTTTTAGTCAGAACCATATGCTCCAATTAGTACTAGCCGGTACATAAAGGTATTTATAACTTTGCCTAAAATCACATTTGTTCCTCACGTGAGATTTCTGATCTTATCGAGTAAATTTTGACATGGCCTAGCATACAAAACTAACAGGATGTGTTTCTTAATGTATTTATTTTTCTTTCATATTCCTCATTATAGCCACGAAGACGTGGGCAAGTCCGCAGAACCTTGGACGTTGTGTTGGTTATTTATGTTATTGGCCTGTGTCATCCAGGGAAGAGCTAGAAACCATGGAGGCTTTCGTTTCTGAACTATCAGTAGAGAATTGGACCTGTTGCAAGTTTCATATGCTAAACCGAGTAGAAGCCCCTGTACTAGTTTTCTTATTTAAGAGGTAAAGCCACCAGATTAATTCCATTAGTTGTGGGGTTTAGAAAGTTACTGTGCATTGATTTATTATGGGAGTGAAACCTTTTCTTTTTCTTCTCTCTAATCTGTTATAAATCTTCATTTATTATTTTCTAATTAGTTGGTATGCAATTTGTTCTAATCTCTTATATAATATTTATTAATAAATTATTAATAAAATTATTTTATTTTTATTAAAATAAATAGTTTAAAAATCGACATTCTATTTATATATAATATTTATTTTAAATATTTTTAATTATTAAATCAAAATTTATTTGAAATTTATATATTTTGAAGATATTTTAAATTTAATTATATTTATTAATAATTATTCAATTTAATTTATTCAATTTAATTACAAAAATTAAATAAAACTATTAAGTAAAATTAAAATTTTCATCATTCTTATTAATACTTATTTTAATTAATTAAATACATTAAATTAAAATATTCATACTTTTTGAAAATTAATAGATGAAATAATTAAATAATATATATTTAGTTAATATTAGGTTATGAAAAAGCAGAAAAAAAACAAAAACTACTTATAATTTTTGAAAATTGAAAAAATTAAAAAATTTAAACAACAAAATATTTTATTAAATTTAAAAATAAAATTAAACATTAAAAATAAAAATAAAAATAAAAATAAAAACAAATAGAATTTGGGTTATCAATTCTAGTTCATAGCTTCTTTTAACATTTGTAAAACTTAATCTGTAAGTGTTATGTCAAATACACAGATGGTGGTTTCATTTTCTTCATCTTTTTTTAAAATAATTTTTGTCACTATATGATAATATCAAGGGTTTTGATAAAATTTAAGGTTAATTATAGTTTTTCAATTCTAATCCAAACTTTGAAAAGTAACAACAAAATGTTGATTATTTATTTTTTAGTTTTTTTTGTTAACGTTGATGATATGACATATCGCCTAAGTTAGTATCTTTGTCATGAGGATGATACGATAGACCTTAATGTTTATGTCAATAAATTATATTTTTAAAATGAAAAAACCTAACTTTTGTTTATAATTGTTTCAAGGAGCTTTACCAATCTAATATATTGTGCTCAAGTATTGTGTTCATCTATGCCGCGTTGTTATATTTCTCATAAGAGCCTGGAGCAGCCGTAGATTTTATCCGTTAGGGGTGTTGCTTGTTGAGCCCTCCGTTAAGGGCATTTCTCGTTGGACTCTCCTATTGGAGGTGTTGCTCGTTGGGCCTCTTATTGCACGAGAGGTGTTGCCTGCTAAGTCCCCTAGAAGGAATTTCGCTCGTACTCCAAAAAATAGTTCACAGCCAATTGATTTCCATTTTTATGATTGGAATAAGTTTCCATTTAATTGTTTTTGCAAAAAATAAAATTTAAAACATTTTATTCTCGCTTTTTTAAAATTATGCTAGAATAATAAAATTCACTAAGGTTTAAGATTTTTCTTAATTAACAAAACTTATAAGGATTTAGTGTTGAAATGAAGATTTTCTTTCGTTCAAAAAGAGATGTTATTAGCTAAAATGACCACTTCTCTAGGATAAACCACATCCATATGACTTTTATCCCAAAGTGACGAGTAAAGTAAAGTAGGAGGTTCCTATCGAATGACTACTACAATGTTACTTATTGGTTATTAATTAACTAAAGATGAAAATAAATCTTTTAATTTTATGACAAAAGACAATTACTTTTCAACTTGAAAAATATTATAATGAAATAAAAGGGGCTAAACTATTAAATAAGGTAATTTTAAATTATTAAAAGTTAGAGATTGAATTATCAAACATTGATAATATTTTAATTTTTTGTAGCCTATAATATTTCCTTGTATTTATTTTCTTTGTGTTCAATTCACAGCCATATGAGTTTTATTCAAATACTTATAGTCTCTTAAGGATTTTTCCTCTTAGTTTTGTGAATAATTGAATAGGTTTTTATCGAGTATCAATTACGCTATACTTATCTAATCAAATGAAAAATTTTATTTGCATTTATAATTTTTAATAATTTTATTTATTTAAATGTACTATTATTATTATTGCCCCAACTTATTATCTTATAAGATGATGAATTATAAAACTAGTCTCATTAATTGCTCTAATTTTAACATTTTAGGCAATGATAAGTTACTTTTTTTGTGAACTCTGGTTAGTTTAACTTCTCTCATCTTTAATAAAATTCACAATATAATAGTACCTTTCAAACAATTTATCTACAAAAATAATGAATTGACTATATTTTCGATTATTTCATTGATTTCCAAGAAGGCCATTATTACTAATTTTTATTTTTAATTTTTATGTAAGATAAAAAAAAATCATCATATTTATGCAACATTATTTAAAACATAAAGTCGATGATATTTATTTATAGTATTCTGTTTTCCTATGTTACAAGTTAGAATCCTAAAATACTGTATATGAGAGATATTATTGAGAAAATAGGAAATACATTTCATGCTCATGCATAACATAAGCATACACACACGTGAATATTGATTTTTATACACATTACAAAGACTGTCTATGCACTTATTTGATATTTTCCGGGGGTATTAACGATCTTTAAATTGATTATTATGTGAATCGTGAATTTTATGTCTTGAAAATTTGTTGATGAATTATAATTTATTTGCTAAATTTGGGAGATTTTTTAAATTATAGGCATTTTTAGATTAGGAAAAATGCCAAGTGGTAAGACAATTTGACTCGTGGTAGTAGAAATAAGTGACAATTGATAGTAGAAATAATTGACAAAAGGATATTAGGATTTAATGACAAGTATCCTAAAAAATTGGGAGATAAATGGTTTTGAAATTGGAGGACAAATGGATTAGATGTTAAAAGAACCAAGTGGAGCCATAAGAATAAGACATGTGGCAAGTAAGAAGTGTCACGTCATTTGCCATACATCTATCCCACGACATTTACCAAATGGAAAGACCATTTTCATCTTGTCGTTGTCTTTTATTTTCACAAAAAACTCTCATCTCCTTCATCTTGTCGTTGTCTTTTATTTTCACAAAAAACTCTCATCTCCTTCATCTCTTTTTCTCTCATACAAGATGCCCTCAAAACTCAACCATCAATGTTGAGCTTCTTTATCATCCTTCACCTTACCACTTCAACACTTTGTTATCTTCTTTATATTGATAAAAATCTAGCCTTTTTCACCCTTAAATGTTGATGATTGGTAGGTGTCGAAGCCACCAAAAAAAAAAGTCCTACTACCAAGTTATAAAATAATTGTAGAAAATGGTAAGTAAGGTCGAATCCACAGAGACTAGAGATTAATAATATTCTTTTAAAAACTAGGAAAATTTATTAAAGACAAATAAAAGGGGGGATTTTTATTTAAAGAAAATGAACGAGATCATAAAAATAAAAATAGAGAAAATTGATTGAAGAAATCATTCCAGCCAAAGGTCATCTCCACGGTAGTTTGATAGTGTCGATCATGGATACAAATATAAACTCATTAATTAAATCAATAGACCAGTTATAGTTGTTGAAGACGCTTCTAACAACTTAATCTTTCTGTAAATTTGGATTAAACAAGACACGTGCTTTGATTAATCTCTTACCAACAAATAATCCTGACTCGCGTCTAGGATTCAATTCATTGATAGCACTAAAACTGAAAAAGACCTGATCCTAACCAATAAACCACACGTATAGTTCATTCAAATTAGATTACTTGCTTCCTTAATATAACTTGAAAATATGGTTCTAATCACGCTATATTATTTGTTACAAATGTTAACTCAACCAAACAATTATGTATTTGATCTTATTAACTAGCAATTTATTATCCTAATTAACTAAACAATTGGCCAAACCGTTTAATTAGACAAGAAAATAAAAATCCACCACAACCCAATAAGTGCAAGAAATAAGTAAATATTGAAGAATTGAAATGAGTAGGAAGAAAAATATTTAGATCTTATAACACTTTTGTGGAACTAAGCACTTCGATGGACCTTAAGCTGGAAAATAAAAGAGTTAGCCGTTCATGGCTGTTTTGAGCTCACAAAATAAAGATTCTGCTGTCGAAAGAGTGTCCCCAATTAACAGCTCTCTTCCCTTTATGAAAGAGAAGAATATTCCCAAGAAACACGGAAAGATGATTACAACCCAATAAATGATGATAAGAAAATAAAATCCTAAGATTGTCTCCCTGATTCTCGTGCTAGTGACTTCTGATAACCTTCCAAAACAGATGGTTGTTATTGACTTAAAAGAAGATATAACAACCCTATGATTTTGAAATCTTGCAGTTTATTTCAAAATTTTTGAATAAGCCCAATTATCTGACAAATCAGCAAACCTTCCTTAACTGTCCAAAATAACAGAGAGAAAATAAATCTATCAAAATATCTTGCATTATAAACATAATTTCCACCAAATATTCAATAAAAATATCAATGTATCAAATTCCCCCACACTTATTACTTGCTTGTCCTTAAGCAAGATCTCAAAA
>JANIIA010000008.1:12843636-12860417 GCA_027478495.1 Erythroxylum alaternifolium | reverse complement strand
AAATGAGGAAGAGGTTGATTTTAAAAATATTGTGGTTTACAATTAATGCTTTATTGTTCAAATTAATGTGATGCCATATGGAGTGACTGTACTGATCGCACGTAGCTCTCCCTTATCATAGGATATGTACCGGAATAATCTGCGGGCGTCTCGGTGCGTACCCTACGATAAGGGGGTGTTACAAAAGATCTCTTCATTTGGTGAAGAATCAAAGTAAGATCATTCTGAATCTTTTAGATTTTTTGAAGGATTCTAGTTCATGGAGTTTAGAAAATGCTTGTGTTTAAATATTCTAGAATCAATTTTAGTGATTTTGCATTGTGGGGTTTTTAAATGGATTCCTATTGAATGAGATTTGATTTGTTTTAGGAAACCAAGAGAATCCTACCAAAAAACAAGAGGAAAGACATCCTTAAACCAATTTCTTACGCAAAGAATTCAAGGTGGGTACATGTTTATAATATAGTACATAAGCCATTAAATGTTTTCTTTGAATCAAGAAAGTTTACTGATTTAAATTTCATCATAAGTGTTGCATCTATTGTTCTTAAATGAATTGAGGAATTGTTATATGTTTGCTACATGAATTGTGTTGATGATTTATGAAAAGATTTTAAAAATGATTCTTTTTGAAAAGATGCAAGTTTATGAAATCAGGTCATGTGCATGAAAAACAAGTTTCCAATAAGGTGCCATTTGGGCAAACTATTTTCAATTCATGAATTACATGTTATGTGGGTTTGGTGTGATCCATTCAAGAAAGTCACGTGCATGTTGACTAAGAAAACGCTTCTCCCGCCTACCCGTAAGTGGCACAGAGCTCCTTCATAGACTCCCTCATGTTTACGTCTACGTAAAACCACCATGTGGAATTGCGATAGTACGTCAAGTTTTACGATTACACAGGACCATTAAGTGAAAATGTGTAGTTCGTCATGTTCATGGATTTACCCAAATCATTCTGATCTATTTATGTGCTTTTGAAATGTTAGCAAGTTTAATGCATACGTGATTTATAATTGCTCATGAACTGTTTGATAAAGTGAGAATTTTGAGAAATAAGTATTTGATGATTTTTTTTCATGCGAAATTATTATGGTTTCCAAAATGTGTAATGGCAATGAGTTTTGAAAATAGTTTTTGCTTGTTTCTCGATTATAAATCTATTATCCACGAACTTTAAGCTCACCCACATTCTCCTTCCCCTATTCAGGTGATGAGCAAGAGATCGAGTAAGTCAAGAGTTATGGCATCACTCTGAATTGGCATACTTTTATATTTTTAAGTTAAAATTTTGGGAATTCAAGGCTTTATCCGCATTTCAAGTTCTGATAGTTCAAATGTATTTTGTATTATTGGTTTTCGAACTCAACTGATGTATTATGGCTTGAAATGTCATTAAAGCTTTGTAAAACTTATGTCTTTTGTTATAAATGAAATATGTGTTTGGAATTATGTAAGATTTTTCTTGTTTTCGCAAAGTATTCGTTTATGGAAATGAGATTAAGTTTTTGAGAACTTGTTTGAAGGTTTTTAAGTTAACATGTAGTAAGATAGGACATTTTGAGTTGTGGGTTCTGCCATAGGGGTTTTCACTATGGCGAAGCCAAGAGTTCTCCGCGGCGTAATTAACCTAAAGTTCTTTATTTTTGTTAGCGTGGTGAGTTCACCGCGGCAAAGATAAATTTTCAGGCTTGTCGTGGTAAAGTTCAATCACTCGCCGCGGCGTTAAATTCCCGAAGGTTCTAGGGGATTTTCCAATATGTTCACCACAGTGAACCCCGTTTTTACTTTCAAAGGATTTTTCTTTTAAATTTCCAAATTCTAAGCCTTCCTCCATGCTCAAGCTTTATGATCCCATGGCTGATGTTAGGCTCCAAAAACGGGGTCTAATAGATGGAGGTGGTGATGGAGTTACAAGTGGCAATTAAATGCCTTAAGCCTCGAAATATCTGTGGATCTGACGAATATCCCGACTCTGGCTGCATTGTGTCTGGGCCATCTCCTTCATCACTCAGGTGTTCTCCATAAGTATCTTATTGGTTTTGGAGATTGCATCTAGAACTTCCTTCTTGCCATGTTCTTCCTCTTCCTCAGACTCTTCACTGGTATAGTCCTCTTCTACTTGCTAAGGCGAGGTTGAATTGGAGCTTGCCTGACTGGCCCTAATTTTGACATGTTTTGTTTGGCTAATATCCCTAAGTGAAGTGAAAAATTCCAATGTGAGCTCCTGATAAACAGGAAATTGAAATAGTATAAATTGGGCCCATTATATGCGTACAGCTAAATTTTCTACTCTCTCACACAACTCTAGCCTATTAAGTGTTTCAAAATCAAAGTATTTAGGAACTATAATTTGTCTAGCATTTAAAGCTCAGAAACGAATACCTTCCTCCTCTATGTAGGTTGGGAAGGGCAAGTCAAAGTCCGTTGCTCGGTTTCTTCTTCCACATCCCAAAACTTGATTTTGTCCTGATTTCTCCCGTAAGGTTAATTGCTTGATGCGCTGCATAATTATTGACAATTGGGTATTTGGAAGAAAATTTGAAGTTTGAAATTTTTAGAGAGATGTGAGAGTGTTTGTAAGTTTGAAGTCTAGAGAGATAAAGTGAAAATGAAAGTGAATGTAAAAGTGAAGTTAGAACTAAATAAATAGGTGGTTAAAAGGGTGAAATGGTAAAAATTTCTTAAAAAAATGCGTCCTCCCTCTTTATTGCTAGTCGCAGGCCACGATTGTGGCCTGCCAATTTCCCACATTTCTTGTTTTTTCTTCATCCGTTCTTTCCCACATCTTTTCAATTTCACTTCTTAATACTTTTGTGGCCCCTTTTCACCTCTCTTTTCTTACTTGATGATTCATCAACTTTATTCTGAAATCCTATTCCTTCTTGATTTTATTCAAAACAAAAAATAATCCTAACTACGGAATTCAAACCTTCTAATAAAAATAATCAAAGAAACTAATTTTCCATGGATTGCCTCCCATGCGGTGCTTCTTTTAATGTCGATCACTCGACCATCCTTTAAGCTCACGATGGTCTGTGCAATGGTAGCGTAGTCATTAATCTCAAAGTTTGATCTTTAGCTACCATGCTACAACTCCCATATTCCTTGTAATTATCTTTTCCTCACCTTCTTCATGAGCATTTCTTCTTTAATGCTTTCCCAAGATCCTCGACGTCCTCCCATTCTCTTCGAGATTGAGGTTCCTTACTATTATTTAGAGGTAGAGGAGATTTGTAATCTTTCCACGACACTTAAAAGGTTATTCGCTCTTTTCCTATCCTTATAGTTAATTCTCCCCCATCAACATTAATGATTGAACATGCAATGGCTAGAAATGGTCGTCCAAAAACTATTAGGATCTCCACATCTTCTCTAATGTCCAATATGTAGAAGTCTATGGAAAGGTAAATTTATCAACTTTTACTTGAACATCCTTTATAATCACTATCAATTTGTGTACTATTCTATTGGCCGTCTTTACCAAAAACTTAGTGGGTGCTAACTCTCTTAACCCCAGGTTCTGACTAAAGGTGTAGGGCATCATGTTTATGCTTGCTTCCAAGTCTGGGAATGCCCTATCTATGATGATTCTATTGATATTGTAGGGGATGAAAAAGTCCCCTGGGTCCTTTTTCTTCTGTGCGATGTTAGGGTCCTTTTTCAATATTTGCTCCTTAACCTTCGTCTTGATGGATTCCTTCATTGTGAGCTTTGTTTGTACTTATTCCGTCACTTCCTCTATCTTATTTGATTCAATCTCCTGTAGGTTCTTCATTGTCCTCTTTGTATATAACTCCTGCTGAGCCAAAATAGGGAATGGAAATATATGTCGAGTTGTCTTAATTGACTCAATCACTGGCTCACTTGAAAGGAATTCTTGACCTTCTCCTTTATCTCCTTCTTCCTACACTTGTTCCAATTCATCATTCTGGGTCTGATGATAACCATGATACGTTCCTTCGGATTAGACTCAGTGTTGCTTGGAAGAGTTTTAGTATTTCGAGTGGAGATTACCTCTACTAATTGGCCTACTTGGACTTCCATATTATGTATGGACAAGGCATGGTTCTTCATTACTTACTCAAATTTGTTCTCGAGCCTCTTATGTTCCTCCTCCATGCCTCCAATCTTATCCAAAATATTGTCTAACTTCGATTCCATCAAGCTTGCTTTATCTTACTGAAAGCCCGATTGTCCCTAGGGCCTGAATTGTTTGCCAGTGTTGTTCAACCAAGAGAATTTAGGATGGTTCTTCCACCTAGGGTTGTGAGTGTTAGAGTAGGGGCTCCTTGTCCATATTGCATTCTTATGTAGTTTACTTACTCTTGATTGTCTTCCTTCATTAAGTAGCAATCCATGGTATCATGGTCTAACTGCCCACAGAGCTTACACTTTAAATGTATGACCTTCCCTAGAGTTGAGGACGATGCCTTCATACTGTTTAGCTGTCTCGTTAAGTTATCAATCTTTGCTTGTATCTTAGTCATTTGATTGGCAACGATAATACCCTTCTGCTTTTTGAAATTAACAGATTGCCTACCCCGCTCATTCTTCCATAAATAGTTGTTGTTCGTCATCTCCTCAATCATCTTCTCTGCTTTATCGACTGTCTTTTGCATTAAAGATCCTCCTGAAGCTGTATCGATTGTGCCTCTTATTGATAGGTTGACTCCATTGTAAAAAGTTTGCAAAAGGAACTCCTTCAGTAGGTTATGGTGTGGAGACTTTTGTTATAAATCCTTATATCTTTCCCACGCTTTGTAGATTGATTCCCTATCATCTGATTGGAAATAGGTGATTTCCTTAATAATCTTCATGGTCTTAGTTAACAAAAAATACTTGTCCAAGAAGGCATGAATCAACTGATCTCATGTTTTAATATTGGCTGGGCTCAATGAATGGTACCAAGCCTTCGTTCTGTCTCTAAGGGGAAAGCGAAACAACCTAATTTGGACCATATCTTCTAACATCTAATGATACCAGAAAGTATCACAGGTCTCGAGGAAATTAACTACGTGTGCATTCGGGCCCTTATTAGCCAATTCATAAAATTGCACATTTTACTGAAGCATGTTAAGAAGTTCGGGTTTAATCTCAAATGAGGGCACTTAAAAAGGTGGCCTAGCTACTTCTTGGTTCATCGCGTTGAATCTCGACCTCATAAAGTCCATCAGGGTTCTCTATTGCCATCCTTGGTTCGCTCCCTAATCCATATTCTATTGAAACTCCTCAGCCATTGTTGATTTTCTGATCTCTTCTTCATCTTCTCACTGAGCTTTCCTAATGTTTGTTCTATTCGAGTGATATCCAAATCTAACATTTCCGCTGCACAACTCAAACGTCTTATGACTCTTGTATTCATGTAAGAGCAAGAATTCTGAAATAAAATGAAAGAAATAAAAAAAATAAAAACTATTCTAACACCTTAAACTATGGAATTAAACTATCGCCTCCCTGAAAAACGGTGCCAAAAACTTGATCGAAGATTTACATATGCTAAGTTTTAATATTTATAACCTAGATAATACAACAATTGCACGTGTAGTTCCTAAGGTATCGATCCTATGAGGTGGAGTAATTAAATCCTAAAATCTAAAGTCAGAAAGTATTAAACAAATATTTAACAGACAATAAAATTAAACATGAGAAATAAATAAATCAAACAAACCAAATCAAATAACAAAACAATAATTGACACTTAACACTTAACGAAAATAATCATGACAACGATTAAAAATTTTAAATTGAAATTGAATAACACTTATCAAAAAATGATTGATTTGTTGAGTGATGAAAGCATACCCTAGAATTCAACCTAGTGAGTTAACTGAAAGAGAGAAAGGGAAAATTATCTATCTTTAATGCCAACCTAACCGATTACGATTTATCGAATTAATGGTTCTAAATGATCCTAGAGTCAATTACTCTCTCTCAAGTTATAATTGAACCCCAAAACATAACCCTAATTAGATTATAGGAAGTTGTAATCTCTCAATAACAACCTATCCAAAACCTAACCAGTTCTTAAGTTCTCTAATAAACAATTGGAATCCTATACTTGATCTTTTAACACAAGATTTACCAATATGATCTAATTCTGAGCCTATTAAATTATTTAACTCTTGTTAGAACCTAACCAGTTCTTAAGTTCTCTAATAAACAATTGGAATCCTATACCTGATCTTTTAACACAAGATTTACCAATATGATCTAATTCTGAGCCTATTAAATTATTTAACTCTTGTTAGCCCAATTTAATCATTTTTCTTGATTTACCCTCTTAATTTATTATCAAGATATGAAGTGTAGAATTAAACCACAATTAATTAAATAAACACTTAAAATAATCAAATTTCATTAAATCAAAAATAATATTCCAAAAGTGAGTATAGAACATCAATCACAATTCAATTCTATCATCAAACTATATATCCCAAATCTATAATAAAATAAAACTGAAATATATAGGAAATAGAACTCGAATGGATGATGGGAGGCCTCGACTCTGGAAAGCTTCTTATTCAGGGAAGCATGTCGTGTCTACATAGTCTTCCTCTTCTCTCTTCCTTCGTATCTTTCTCGATCTCTTAAGGTTCTCTCTTTTAGGGTTTCAATGTGGTGGCTAATCAAAACCCTCTCTATCAAGTTGGATCCTAGTGGCTCATGTCTTTCTATCACCATCATGGCCTATTATGCCATTACTGATGTTATTTGTTTAGTTCCATTACTGATGTTATGAGTATATTTGTTTAGTTCCTCATTTCGTGTAGAATTATTGTAAAGAGTATCAAACTTTGAGATATTTTGTGATACTATATATATGGATTATGTAGCAAAAAGCTATAATGTAAATTATGTTTTATAAATGAAATGAGGAGTTTGATCTTTGTAATTACTGATGTTATGTATGATGCCATATAAAGTGAATATGATTACTCTAACATGCCACTTTCATAAGGTATATACCCAAATGTCCTCTGGATATTCGGGTATGTGCCTTGTGATGGTGGTGTGTTATAGGTTTTGGACATGATATATATAGTGAAATATATAAGGATTTGGACATGATATGTATAGTGAGAGACTCAGATAGTAATCAAGACTATTATTTATTATAGGTTATCCACTATAGGTGATCAAATTGGAGAATCAACTGAACTAGAGTCTGTAGGAGCCAATAGAGAGTCCCTAGTATCTCGGTCTGATCAAATGCCTCAGAGAATCCCTAAGAGGAGAGAAAGGAGGTATGATAAACCTGGAAAGCAGGGGTTGTAGACTTTTACAGAAGTATAGATCCTGCTGAGGCAGAAGGATGGTTAGAGAGAACTAAAAGGATCTTTGATCAGATGGACTATGAGTTAGATGAAAGGTTTGACTATGTAGTTTTGCTACTATAAGGCCTAACTTATTAATGGTCGAAGACTGTCCTCGACAGTACCACCAAGCTTTGTAGTTTAACATGGGAAGACTTCCTGAAAGTCTTCAAGGAGAACTATATATCAAAGATCTACTTGGATAGAAAGATGAAGTAGTTTTTAGATCTGAAGCAAGGAAGTCTCTCTGTAACCAAATATGAGATAAGATTTAATGAGTTAATGGAATATGCTACTACTTTGATTCCGACCGCAAAAGACAGGTGTAGATGGTTTGAGGATGGGCTGAATATGAAAATCAGGACGAGGTTAGCTATCACTAATTTAGGTAGTTTCATAGAACTACAAGCTGCCTCAATCTGAATAGCACAATTATTGAAAGATGGACAAGGAGAATACAGACAAGAGTTCAAAATGAAGAGACATGTGAGTCCCAAGTTGATTTTGGCAGAAGGTTTAGTAAACGCCAGAATAGATTGTTTCGACCATCGACTAGATTGAGACACTCAGGGTTTAGATTGAGAGGCAGTTTTGTATGAACAAGTAATGGAAGAGGTCTCTTGTCTAGGCAGATGCAACAGATGCCTAACTGTGAGCACTGTGGAAAGAAACATAGTAGAGAATGTTGGAAGATAACGAGAGATTGCCCCCATTACGACTCTTTTGAACATCAAATTAAAGACTGTCTCGTAGTTTTTGGGGTACAGTCTAGAGTGAGAGGAGGAGCGATAACTGAAATGATTGTCTATGCTGGAACCCCTCCTCGGGCGGGTCACGGGCCCGACGTCCTACGTGACATCTAGTAGCGTATCCCATGAGGGAGGAAATCCCCACCAGGTCAAACTTAAAACAAATAAACTCATTAAACTTACCTCCGAGTGAAAATTAGAGATAAATCATAAGAAAATTCAATAAGTGTTGACCTCGGGAAAAATGCATGGTGGGATCGTAAAATAAGCATAGACAATAGAATAAATCAATCAAGAACAAAAATTTCAGAAAAACATTTAATCCACAATTTAATAGATAACGATGATTTAATACAAATAGCTAATAATGAATTTCAAATAATTTAAATTCATAGGAAGGGGAGATGGCTATTTTGTTCATTATTTTGGTGCTTTAATTTCTCGTATTTGATTCTTGATTAATTTTAATTTCTGCAGTAGTTGTTTAATTAGGTATTGCGAACTTAGCTGTCGTTAGATTTTAGGACTAGTTCCCTTCCTCGTGGGATCGACATATTAGGTACTACGTGAACGACCCGTGTGCTTGCATAATTGCCGAGGTTATAAATAGTAAAACTTAGCGCGTGTAACCTCTAGAGACCAATTAGCACAAAAATGAGGTTATTGTAGATTTTGGGAGGTGATAGTAGAGTTGATTTGGGATGTGATAGTGCTGTAGGAGTTGATTTGGGCGTAAAAGTAGAGTAGGTGTTGATTTGAGATACGATAGTGGTGTAAGAGTTGATTTGGGATGCGATAGTGGTGTAGGAGTTGATTTGGGATGATATGTCACTATTCGATAGTCAGCTATACCCAATGAAGATCGAACAGTAACAATAATCTTGTCTCAAACCTATCCATCAATTTCCAACAAATGACCTTTTAAAGTAGGTGGATTTGAGGTTCATTTGACTATAATGTATTTCGCCTTATATTTTTATTCTTGTATATTGTTATTCATGTATGTATTGCTTAAATAAATTATCGTTTTAACCATATAATAGTCATCCACGTTACCTCCACTATTAACAAGAAAGAGAACATTTAGATCAATTGAACTTAACACTTTCCAACTATCATTCCAACCAAAAGAGTTGAGGTGGAAGGATATCCTAGGTATCACATCACGAAAATTGCAAGAACAATATTCTAAACGAAAAACTATTAGAAATTCAAACTAATATGCAACTAATATTCAGATTGGAAGTCAACAACATGTGAATTACAATAGTGAAGAAAACATAACAATAATACATATCAACATCGAAACAACAATGATTTATGTCATAAAAATCTTCTTCAACTCCTTGTTATCATTCATAAAAAGCTTTAATTCATACTCCATTTGCTTTTCTTTTTGTCTTAAGTGAATTTATTCCTTTTTTCCTCTTTATTTACTCTTCTAGCAACTCCCTCGCTAATCTTGTCTTCAATTTTCCCTCTGCAAAATGCTAATTGTTGTTTTAAGTTAGCATTATCATTCATCAATATGTGAATAACATGACAACCTTATATGTGAAGTAGTCGTCATGCCAACAAAAAACATACAACTTTCAATCTTGTAATCATCACCAAAGCAAACATTCATAAATACATATGTTTATTTATGTTCCTATATTGAGTATCGTAATAAAATATTTTTACTAACCTGATATTTTATACACCCATAAAACTTATTTCTAGTTTTTTTTTCACTCTCTAAAGTCCTTAAATAAGCATTGAATCCATATAATCATTGAATGCTATCTAAAGAATTGTTGTTAAAGATCTTGAAAATGATGCCTCCAGTCTCCATTGCTCTTTTTATCTAGTATAGGTTATCACATAACCAAACAATCTTAAATTCTCACACGAAACATAGCCATCAATTTAAAAAACCATCAATCACCAAGAAATATATATCTAATTCTCGTAAGAAACATAACGGACACATAAAGAATTAATGCACATGCTTTTGATAAATAACAATGAAACATTTGTGATAAGAAATGAAAAAAAAGGGAGAACATTGAATTCTATCTGAAAATTACTAGTTCAAATTACAGTTGACTCTAAACACCAAATTCAAATACATATTATACTTAATGACTCCATTTATTTATTCTACTAGCATTATGTGATTCACATACCTCTGTCAAAGTTAAAACAAGGAGAAGAGACTAGTAAAGTTAACACTAAAAATTACATAAATACAATGATAAGTTTACTTGAACATCCCATCTAAACCTAACTCCCTTCCATCACCAGAGAATACTATCAACATCCTCTAACTCTTTATTAGACAATAACTTACAAGTCAACACAATGCTTGATTCATAGGTAAGAACAACAAGTGCTATATAAATAAAATGAAATATGGGATTATCGTGAACATATCACGACCGGTGGATGAAGAAGCAAGAAGAATAGTGGACTGTAACAAAGATAGAGGAAGAAGCATGAAGAAATAATCGTAGATCACAGATGAATAATAAATAAAGTGTTTGGGGAATAGGTATTTGATGAAATTTGGTGAAATGACGAAGTTGGGGTTAGTTAAGGGAGTTTTTGTGTTTTATTTTAAAATAATAAATAAGTTAATTCTTTAAAATTACCTAAAATTAATAGTTATAGTACACTGAGTTGCCAGGTTGGTATCTAAAGGACATATCATTTAGTTAATGGAAATGTAAATGAGTGAATATTTTTAGGGTAACTGTTTTATTTTAGACACCTTAGGGTTGAATTGTTATGATGCATAATGACAAGGGTCTTTAAGACTTTTTTTGTCAAATGTTGGGAGGCTTTTTGCCATCGGTCATAATAAAAGGAAAGAGCATAACCAAAAAACAAAAAAAGAGAAAAATAAATGACGGAATACGACGGCGTTGAGCTGTTCCATTGAATTTAAGTTATGTAGGACGACGTCGTCCGGGGTTTCTTTCCGCACAATAAAATTAGTCCTCACCACTGTCCCCCAGTGCAAGAAACACACTTCTTTTAATCTCTCAAAAATTTTCCATAGCTAGATCGTAACGAAATGGGTGATAGCCAGTATTCTTTTTCTCTTACTACTTTCAGGTAAGATATGTCATCCTCTTTCTTTTCTTCTTGCTGATTTTTGTTTAAGCAAAATTTTAAATATTGATTCATATTCGCTGCAATCACAGCCCTTCAGGGAAGCTTGTTCAGATCGAACATGCCTTGACAGCCGTCGGATCTGGACAAACTTCTTTGGGAATCAAAGGTGCGACTGCTAATCTAAATTACATGGCTGAGTTTTTGGTAACCTTAACAGCCTTTTTTTTTTTTTCCCTATTTGCAGCTGCTAACGGCGTTGTTATTGCTACCGAGAAGAAGTTGCCTTCGATTTTAGTCGACGAAACCTCTGTTCGTTTTCATATTTTCCTTTTTTTACTCATGAAATTGAATGTGAAATCTTTTTACTTTATTTTGTAACTCATCTTTTTGTGTGACAATATTTTACAGGTTCAGAAGATTCAGTTATTGACTCCAAATATCGGTGTTGTCTACAGGTGTTTTTTGTTATGCACTTCTTTCGTAGATATTGCCCATACCCGATTACGGTCGTCTGAATGCTGTTACTTTCTTTTTAGCTATACGATGATAATTAGGGTTTTCTGGAACAAAATCATGCCGTTTTGTGGCAGTGGGATATCTATATTAGCGACCGATTTGTGCTTTGAAGATGTGTTAGAATTATAAGTAGGCTCATGGGTCTTTGTTAGTAATGTGCTATGAAAGATAATGAGAGGGTGCTAGCTTCTAAAGAGGTGATTTTGATCTGACACCTAATTCTTTCAAATTGAAGAGAACGTTTGTGTTTGAATTTGATTTGCTACCCTCCACAGATAATCTGTAGATGTCTTTTGGCCTTTTCTTGTTCTCCTGAAGACTGATATGAAATTAAGGACAGAGTTACTCGAACTCTTTTAGCTGAAATTTTTGCAAATTTTATCTCAATACTATGGTAGAGAACTTTTCTACTCCTACTTTGATGATTGCCGAAATAGATCAATTGTTTTACACCTTTTTTGACATTTTCTTATTGCATAGTTGCATTGATCTGCAAAAGTTGGCCAGGGTATCTTGTGAAGTATGGCTTTCAGTGCCTATATTCTTCTTCCTTACCTTTCTCTTTTTTATTGTCTAAATTCACTCTTTCACTTATTTTATCAGTGGCATGGGTCCTGATTTTCGAGTTCTGGTCAGAAAAAGCAGGAAACAGGCCGAACAATACCATCGATTGTACAAGGTACTATCCACTTCCTTTTCTTTCATAATATATTTTCAGCCTGACAATCTTCTTCCTGGATTTAGGAATTTCTCTACTTTATACCTTGTTTTCTGCAGTGTAACTTTATGACTTGGTTGTTTCATGTTGTGGGTTTATCCATTAAATTATTATATAGATCAATTTGTTAAACTAGAAGAGTATAACTAATTTTTGCAACTTATTATTTGAAAAGGGAGGAAGACAATGGGTCTTCAGAACAAGTTGATAATTGCTTTTGGTATTGTTGAAAAATGATCAACAGTACAATATGAAGACAGGGTGATATCAAGTTTCTTGGAATGAGTTGCAGAACTTTATTGTCATCATTGTGACAGCCTTTACAGTTTTTGGACTGACGTTTTTATTTGCATGGTTGAAGGATAACCTCATGTTTGTTATCTATTAATATTACAGTTATGCAGCCCTTGTGCTCTTTTGCCTTCTCATTAATCTCTCTGCTATTCTATGTGATTTGATGAACTTCTACAGGAACCGATCCCTGTTACACAGCTTGTAAGAGAAATAGCTGCTGTTATGCAAGAGTTCACTCAGTCTGGGTAATAGCTCTTCACTTGATTTTATTTTACTCGATCGTATGGGATAGATATTTATGTATGATATTTGCCATTGAATTTCATTCTTCTTAAATCAAAGGATAGTGTATTATACTTCAATTTTTATCCTGTTACACCATTTCATTAAAACAAAGTAGTTTATGATGATATCCAAAATCATGGGAAATCTCACTCCTTTTAGCAGACCATTTCAGACTCATAGTCACAGGGGAACTTGAAATATGGCAACAAGGATATGTTTCCTTCCTTGCTTCCATTACTGTTCTGTTTGTTCTAGTCCCCCAACACTTTTTATGAATTTGCATGAAAACTTGATTATAATTCTTGGTTTCTGATTTTGATGATCCTATGGAGCTGATGGAATGTATTTTTATCTTGGATAATTAACAAAGCTTTTCTTTTAAATGTTGATTAATTTCCTTTCTGTGACAGTGGTGTTAGGCCTTTTGGAGTATCACTATTGGTTGCTGGATTTGATGACAAAGGTCCTCAACTATATCAGGTATCCTCATCAGACCAAGCTGCTATTTGATTTGTTGGTTTTGTGTTTGACTTTCTCCCAAGCATGGTGGAAACATAATTCTTTCTATTTGCATCTTCAAACTGAATTATTTGGCAATTTTTTTCGCAAATGATGCATTAGGTGATAGTTCTCAACTTTTATTCATTATCCTGTAAATTTTGTCTCTGATTAATTGTGTGAGGAGTTCTCAAGCTAGTAAACCTATTCTTTTGAGTGGAATTGCATTTTTGCATTGTGCTTTTCAACTGTAGAATGGGATTGTATTATTAGTTTTCTCTAAAATCAAAGTATTCATATATAGTTGAAGCTGAGAGTGGCTGCAGACTACAATTCCCCAAGTTTTGTGTCATTCCGTGCTCTTTGCTGTTAAAGTTTTTAAATCCTTAAATGATAAAAACTTCAGTTCACTATGTTGAATGCTGTTTTCAGGTGGACCCTTCTGGTTCTTATTTTTCATGGAAAGCGTCAGCCATGGGTAAAAATGTTTCGAATGCAAAGACTTTCCTGGAGAAGAGGTAAGCCTAATTAGATCCCATCCAATCATACTTGTTACCCCTTCAGCTGACTTTAGATCAGTGCTTTTCAGTATGCTTTTTGGCAAATTTTAAGATCCATAGGGGATTCGTGTATTTTAAATTTTGCACAAACTATGAAATGGGTGATAATCACATTGTTAACTACTTATTTCCATGGTATGCATTTTATCCTTCTTTAATAACTTTTACACTGTTTTCTTTCACAAATTCATGTCAATGTACAACTTTTCCTGTTCAACTTTGGATGTTTGCTTATGAATATGTGATAGTAGGAAATGTATTTGGAAAGTCTAGATGGATTATCAACGTAATTATGACATACTAAATTGCCTTACTGTTTTTCTGCATTGGCTTATTCAAACTTCATAATTAGCCTACCTTGCTCTTTTCCTCTTGTTTGATGTGAGATTCTAATGCTCTATCCATCTTTCTTTTCTACCTCCAAGGACCATGACGAGAATAATGGTTGTCTTTAAGAAGTGTTATTTTCTTTCCCCATACTGACAATGTTTCTACAAGTAAATTTAGTTATTACTTGTTGGTTTTGTGTGCATCAATTATGTTAATATTATGTTGGATACCCCAAAAGTTGAAAATATTTATAAACTCCCTCACGCCACACACTTAAATTAAACCTTGCTATGGGGAGCTACTCGTACCTTCTTGAGCATTTGGCTTACCTGTGATGGCAAATGGAGTTATGTTTTTTTTTCCAATTGTGCACGCATTCTGTGGGCCTCATCTTCTCACAAATTTTCAAGTTATAATTCTTTGTTGGTTCTCTTCATCTTGGCCTAAATTTGAACTTTTAATAACGGAAGGTGATTGGGTTCTTTTCAAGGTATACGGATGATATGGAGCTTGATGATGCTGTGCACACAGCCATATTGACGTTGAAGGAAGGGTAAGCAGTTAATATCTCATTTTTCATGGTCACTTTGCTAACGAGCTTAACTTCACTCATTGGTGTCATTCATGACAGTCATATTTCTTTATGATTTTTATAGCCCCTCTTAACATATTGGATGCAATCTCTGTAATTTTTTTTTTTTTGGGGGACGAATTTTGGTTTTATTGGTTCAACTTTTGTGCTTTTCAGGTTGCTAATTGTTTTAAGATTTGAGTTTTGTACTAAGATAAGACATTTTTCTTGGGCAGGTTTGAAGGACAAATTTCAGGAAAGAACATTGAGATTGGCATAATTGGTGCTGACAAAAAGTTCAGGCAAGTGGTCTTCTTTTCCACACAAAGCATGCTTTAGAATGAAATTAGTTATATAGGTCTGGACCTTTTCTCTATGATTGCATGCTATTATTGGTTCAATTTACAATTGAACAATTTCGACTGAAAATGATGAAAGGGCAATTTGTAGAACATGTGGCTCATGAGTTTGTAAATATTTACAGAGTAAACTGAACTAGTTGTAGATGGCTAAACTTAACTGGGTTGGAGTGAATGTTGCTTCAGGGTTTTGTCTATAAATACTGCCAGAATTTTCTGTTTTGCTGGTCCTCTATTCCCGGTGAAGAATGGGGAGGGCAAGTTCCCGAAATATGTAATTTTGGCTTCATGCACCTGTAATCTGAGCTTGAGTTGAATCCCGAGTCAATCATATTATATGTATTCTTTCTGCTGGTCCAAATGTTCAGGGCATATTGATACAGTTGATCTCTTCTGTTATAGTGATAAGCTGAAAATAATATGTAAGAAAGATTATAGCTAATGGTACTTTTGTCCTTTGACAGGGTTCTAACGCCTGCTGAAGTTGATGATTACTTGGCTGAAGTGGAATAACTTATTTCCTTCCTATACCATAACAAGCCGAAATCTTTTTATAGGTTCTTTGCTACTAAGTTGGACAAAACTGTAAACGGAAATTGGTTACCCAAGTACTGTAGCTTTTGTCCGAGTTATTTTAGTCAGTACTTCCTCTTTGGTTGAGCAAATGCAAAACTGTTTAACTGAGTTAATACATCATTTTCTTGCGCTTTTTTAATGTTAATTTCTTTCATGTTAATCTGTCTACCGAGGTTTTTCTTCCTGCTTTTCACGTCGATAGATTTGCATGTTTCTGTGAATTCCGATTTCAGAAACATACGGGCCTTTATGCGAATAGGGATATGGCTACAATAGTTTCGAAACGCGCAACAAGCATAAACCCATCCCGGTGCGGTGGATATAAGTGTTGGGTTTTGAACGTGTAAACTAACATAGATAGTTATGACGTAAACATGACATTAAGTACAATTTCCAATGTAACCGTGCTTTCCAAGCCAAGTTTAGGGAAGATTCATAATCAACGTTTAGAGTTTCCTGCAGTATCAGCCGCCTAGTTAACGGTACCGATATATAAGTTATAGTATTGGATATAAATATCGGTCGGTATTGGTCGGTACTCGCGATATTCAAAATAGCGGTCAGTATAGAAGATTCATAATCAACGTTTAGAGTTTCCTGCAGTATCAGCCGCCTTGTTACGAATACCGGTACGTATCGTACCGGACTAAAATCGGTACAGATATATAAGTTATAGTACTGGATATAAATATCAGTCGGTACCAGCTGGTACTGGCGGTATTCAAAATACCGGTCAAATACTGATCAGTACTGGAAATTTTAAAAAATTGGGGGATTTTTTTGCAAAAATTTCCAAAGTTTTTAACATCTCCCTCCCTTTTTTTTCAAAGTTTTTAATTAGTTATTTTATTTATTTCAACTTTTATAATTATTGTGAATTTTTAATTTTTGTTTTTAAATAATAATA
>JANIIA010000008.1:12825180-12843536 GCA_027478495.1 Erythroxylum alaternifolium | reverse complement strand
TATGCAAAGTTGTGGAATGACATGATCATGAATGGTGTTGAGTGTACCTATGGATATATTTTAGTTAAACACATTTTTCGAGTTTACCATTAGATTGCTAAGTTTTTGAAGACGATGAATGTTGATTGATCCTGAGTTAAAGCTTAGAATGTTGACTTCTTGCTATGATTTTTAAAAGTCATTCATCTTTGTTATGATTATATATTCTTGGAAAATATCATAAATGAGTAAATGTTGTTTTTGGTTCTATGAGCTTAATTTTGATGTTTTGCCTGAGGAAGACCAAAAACTAAATATGGGGTAAATTGATAGGTGCTTAATTGATTATTTAATTATTTTATAACACTTAGTAATTAAGGACATGAAATTGCTTAAGATACTCACTTTGACTTATATTTGAATTTAGGCACAATTGGGAAGAAAATAAGTTAAATTGAGTCGAAAGTACGATATTTAGGCCATTTTCTAAAGATTAATATGCACTTATCTTTATGGAGCAAGAAGAAGTAAATTAGAAGACGAGAGGAAGATAAGAAAAATGGAACAAAAAGAAGAAGAATTATAGAAAGCATGCAACGTGCATGTTTTTTCCATGTAAAAACACTAATTGAATGGAGCAGTAAAACGGTAGCAGTTCATTGAGAAAACGCAGCAACATGAAGAAAAACAAAAACAATGACACAGTGGAGTATGAAACGGTGACGCAACAGCTGGGAAGTGCGAGCGAAACACAGCCTGCGTTTTATACAGACATTATAAAGACATTTTCAATAGCAAAAACCTTGTTTTAAAGGGGTGTGAATAGTAGCTTATATAAAGAAAAGTTAATTTGTCACATCACAAACAGTAGCTGGTGAGCCAATAATAGCGGTACAGAAAAGGAGGCGCAATAGGGAAGAGTAGATAGGGTTGGGGTGAAAACGTAGGGGCTGAAGCATTTTCATTGGAGAGACTCATAGAAGGCCAAGTTCTCGATGTCGGTTTGGAGGTGACATCAATGCCATCGACCTGGGTTAAGTGTATTTTACTATTTTTGTTGTTTCTTTCTCTCATTAGAAATTAACTGTGTTATCCTATGTTAATTGATTTGATTTTATGTATGAATAATCAAATTTTCGTTATTTTTCACTTATTTGTGTATGAACTCACTGGGTATTGTCAAAAGATGATTTTAATGCATTCATTAAATAGTTTATTTGCAAACCCATTGCTATAATTTTGATATAATCTGTAATTATTATGTTGAAATTCTTATATAACAACTAATGATTTATAATCATTAGGGATAACATGACCTAGGTTAAACGACGCATCATATGTAGTTGTTTTCTTGATTAATCGGTTTTCCTAATTCGTAATGCTATTGCCTAATTAAATCTAGAGACCGTATCCTAGGTTATTCGGTGAATAGGTTTAATTAACGATCGTATCTTGATTAAACACTACCTAAGGAAAAACTTAGGTTAATTATTAACCCATGATTAATAGTTGCGAGGAGAGATTAGAGAATAACAAATCAATAACATATTCTTAATTAGGGTGTAGGCTGAGATTGAATCAAAGAACCAGGTCCCTACTAAATTCTCCACTGTTATCATTTTTTGCATGTTTTCTTTAATTTGTTTTTATTAGTCTAGTTTTATTTTATTTTTTATTTCAAAATCCAAGCCCCCTTAACCTAAACACCGATTAATTTCATTTCAATAACTTTACACAAACTCTCTGTCGGATCGACCTAGACTCACCGCTATTATAGTAATAGTCTAGTTATTTTATTTTAACTAGTGTTACGACGTGCTTTCAGTGCTCCTTAAGGCATAATCATGTCGCCTTCAAACTTCCTCCATCTTCTTCATTCTTCAATTTCCTGATTTTCAACACTCACAAAACTTCAAACACCTCTTGAAACATAAAATTAAGATATAATTCTTACTCTAAACCAAACAAACATTTATAATACATACAAATATTAACAATAACATAATTCTAAGCGTATAAACACGATAATCATCTAAAAAACACTTTAAAGTGCACTAAAACATTTAGAAAAACATAATACAATCGACACCTATCAATTTCCTTCTTTGATTTTAGTTCCCAAAACGACATATATGTATGGCTTTATTGATTTGAGATAGTCTATAACTACTAGTTTTTTGTTAGGTTCATTTAGAACCCTAATATTCTAGGCAATAATGGACATGGATCAATTGTGGGGGATTTCACCTTTTGTCTCCCTTCTATATAGATCTTCTCACCACAGTAGTGAAATTCTCATTATCATCCTTTAATTCTTTAGGACTAATCTTGAGCTCATCATCACTATTTTGTATTTGCTACTCTTCACTTACAATTTTTTTAATTATGGACTCTACTATTTGGCTCTACAAGTTTTTTTGAGTTGAAATTTGTACTATATTTGATTTTTTAATGGTTTGATTATTAGCTTCTTCATAATCCATATTTTTTTCTTTATGCAAATTTTGATTTTATGAATTTATTTGGTGTGGATTTTATATTATACCTGAATTTTTTTGTAGTATCTCCTCCTCCTCTTTGCTACATATGATCACCTATTGCAAAGACCCTTCAAATAGGTCTCCATTATATTGTTTTCCTTGCTTAAGGCTTCCATAGGTAGGTTATTGAGATTGTGGTTTTTTCTAAGTTCCCATAGAGGTCAAGTCTTTTGAGTTTGAGTTTGTCTAGGAGCTCCTTATCTAGATTAGCTTTTATGTACATTTTTGTATAGCTAAGATGACCTACAGATGGAGTGTTCTCATCTATGAACAAAGGTTTACTTAGTGCACTTGCTAAATAGCTAAGTCTCATGGTACTTTAATATTCAAATGGAGTGTCATAGAATTGTGCCCACACAGGAACTATTTTTAGTTTTTTCATGTTTAATTCCATTCCTAACTTCCATCTTTTGATTATTATAAGCTTGCCATTGCAATGCCATAGACCTATCTCAATCATTTTGTTTACCTAAGTTTTTTATTTGAAAGTGAAAAGAAAGAAATCACCTTAGTTTATAAGTACTTTAACTAGATCATGTTGATTCCACTTAGTTTCTGCCTATAACTTAACTAAGAAGTAGTAAGGAGTAAGCTAGTATCTTACCAACAAAGTAATCAATAATGTGCTCATCCATCTTGAGGCCCCTTCCTTGAGTACTTTAATTGGTGGTGACATGATACCTATATATGTTTCCATTACTTATAAATGAAAGAATGCTTAAAGGTGGAATCTCTGTCTCGAACCACTTGTGACCATATCTTACTAGTAACCTGGTTCTTAACATCTTTAGTACTCGTCTCAACTTCATTTAGAGCCACAGAGTGAGAGGTGGTCTGGTTCTTAACTTCATTCAAAGTTACTTGAGGAAGTTAAGGACAGGGAGTAGTAGAGGTTGAAATGCTTTTGTTGGACGCAACTAGTAAGGCATGGTTTTTGCCTAGAAGTAAGGAGTAGATAGAGTAGAAGAGGGTCCTTGTAGGGGTGTGAAGGTTCCAAAGCATGTGTGTATGAGCTAAGAAAGGAAATTTCAATGTTTAGGAAGTAGTAGGTTTGAAAAACAATTACCAAAAATGGTAATAAAGAGGGTGGAAGTTGGAAAATTTTATTAGAAAGACAAGTTTACCCATGGTAAGTCATATAGTAGCAAGAACCTTACCTAAAGCTTAGCCAGGAAGAGGAGAGGTGAAAGAGAAGAAAGCAAGAAGAAAAAAGACAGAGTTGAGGGTGTCTAGATAGGAGGATTACAATTTATAAAACAGTGTCTACGAGGAGATGGTTATTGGAGCATGTTGAGGTTAGAGTCAAAAAATTTCTTAAATAATCCTTATTTGGCTCCTCCTCTTCATGTTCCTTTTTTGCCCTTCTTTCTTGAATATTCTCATGTTTAATCTTATACAGGCTCATTTTTGGCTTCCAACCTTGTAGGAAAATTGGGAAATTGAAAATACTTCGGGGATCATTCTCTAAAACTCCATTTCTTCAGACTCAGAGGAGGATTTAATGAGAACATGATTCTTTTTATATAATAACTTCCTGAAGTTCTTTTTCATGAGGCATGGGAACGGGTCGAGCTAGGCTTGGGTCAATAAAACCCAACTTGTGGCCCAACCCTACCAGGCTAAGGGTAGCCCGTTGAGCCTAGGCCAGCTCAACATTTTAATAAATTTTCTTTATATATTTATTTAAAGACATTTTAACATTGTAGTTACATTTTTATTTCCTAAATTTCAAATTATAGCTTAACCATTTATAATAAAGTGTATGATGGAATTACCTATAAATTATACAAAAATATTTATATAAAATTAATGATATAAAATATTTTTAAATTTTATTTATTTAAAAATTATCATATTTATTAAAATACATAATATTGTTATAATTATTCCCTACAAATAAGTGAATTTAATTTCAATTTTTTAATTTTATTATAACAATTAATTATAATGTAAATGTAAAAAAGTTAATATCTAAATACAATTTATTTCAAATATTATTTTTATTTAGTTCAATTATTATTATAATTCTTTTTAATATGATTTAAAAAACATATATTAAGTTTATAATATAATTTTTTAAACTTTTAGTTTTTCTATAAATTATGTATAGAACTCTTAATTGATGATGTTGTTGTAAATTATATATTTTAAATAATTATTATACATGTAACTCTTAGTTATTGTTGATTTTTTTTACTTTTACAAATATTATTTTATCTACAAAACTAAAGAAAGTATAAAAACTTTTTTTTATATCTGTATGGAAAAGACTACAAAGTCTAAAGTATTGTAATAATATTGTCTTTTCTTATTGTATCTACTATAAATAATCATTGTAAAATTTTAAATTTTTATTAAATATATTTTAAAATGTAATTAATGACAATTCAATTTCTTATAATATAAATAAAATATAAAAACTTTTAATTGGAAATATATTAGTTTTTATAAAAAATTTGAATGTATTAAGCCTTGAAGGCAAATCAAAATGTCACGACTTATAAAACAACTTAGCATCTCAAAACAGTAAAATCTTTACATCTGAACTGACAAGGGAAAATACTCTTGTGATTAATTTTCAGTAACACGCTACAACCTTAAAATACCGCTCATCATGTCACTTTTTCCTTGGCTTTATACGTCCACCACCTGAGCCATTAGGAACTTAACCTGCATACCAGTAGGAGAGAACGTAGCTGGGCTGATTAAGATAAAATCCGCAGCCACTTCTGGTGTGTCAAAGAACAATCCTGTGGAGCCCTTCTTCAGCAGACATGATTTGTTCGGACTCTAGCGTTGAATTAGTTCACCATGATCCTAGGCATTTCACACATTCAAATATGTCAGTAAATATTGTCTGTGCTAGAACTACTGTAGATGTAAGCTAATTTGGAGTCAAATCTGTTGTATCAATTGGTTGTAAACATGCTCTTGTGTGGTGCTTTTGTCTTGAAATGTTTTGAATTTTCTCTTCTCCCATATAGTAGTGATTATTAAGGATAAAGCCATCTAAAAAAATTTACGTGCAGTGCTGTTTGTGTGGTTCATATGTCGAGTTTGGATGCTTTTTATGCTGTCGATTACAACATTTGACATGCATTTGTTGTGGAATTCCCTCTATATGTACCTAATGTAACGAAATTTGAAAATAAATGTTTGCTAGTTTCTTCCGCTTCTTTGCATAAACAGCACCAGTTGGTGATTGGTATGTATTTGGAGATTTTATCAGCTTGTTTTAATCTGCCCTTCGTCGCAAGCCACAGGGTGAACGCTGCACAAGGTTGAATATCACTGCCCATGTGTCTTTAGTCCATGCCAACTTAGGAAGTTTTTTGAAAGGTAACTCCTTACAATAGGAGTTCGAGTATCTTCCATCAGCTGCATATCTCCATATGTATGTATCTATTTCAGTGTTGCAATAAGTGCCACATATTTCATCAGCTAGGGAGGAAGGGATTGTTGAATTCTATATTGTATCTTTGCTTGTAATTCCATAGCCACTGACACTTCTAATGGGATGCAGCTCTTTAGGGAATCAGCAACAATGGGAGTAATCAAAGGTCCCACAAAAAGCCAATTATCTTACCATAAGTTGATGGATTTCCCATTACCTATAAGTGTAATAAAGTCTGTTTTGCGCTAATCCCTCATCTTTAAAATTGCTTTAAGTTTGGTAGAGGGAATGTGCGAATAGCCTATTGACCATATGCTCCTGTTCTTAATGAAGTAGTTATGTACCTATTGGCACCACAGAGATTGTTTGTCCTCCATTAGTCTTCAAATCGTTTTTATGAGCATAGGTGAGTTTATAGTTTTGATAGAGTAAATTCCCAAACCTCACGGTTTTTATGGCAAATTTCCTTCCATTTCACCATAGTTTTATGACTTCTCTCCTTGCAACCTGTCCATAAGAAGTTGCTAAATAGATGGTGTATAGCTTTCAAAATTGATTCTAGAAAGGATAAATGGGCAACCCAATAAGTGTTGATAGAATTGAGGACCGAGTTAATAAGTTGGAACATCCTTGCTTGCGATCGATGTTAAGAGCTCCAAGTTGAGATTCAAGCTTGTATTTTGTCAAGTAAATTAGTATAATCCCTTGCTTTTAATCTGTGTGAAGAAATAAGGATGCCAAAATATTTCATTGGGAATTCATGTGACTGAAATCTAGTAAAGGTACTCTCGAACAAAAATATGTTGCTTTTAGAACAATTTACTTGTAGACCGGAAGCTGTGTAGAAAATCTTAAGAGCTTTAATCAAAGTAGAGATATAATTAAACTAAAATTTATATTTAAATATTAATTTGCAAATAACTACTTTTCTTAATCTTTAATTCAAAATTATCTACATCTAAAAAATATAAAAATATTTTAAACTTAATTATATTATATTCATGTATTTCATTTTAGTATTTCAATATTTGAAAAATATTATGAAAATAATCCACATTCACAATATAAGAAATTATTTTGAACTTAAATTTTCTTTACAAAATTAATCGTTTTTTATTTTATAAATCATACAAATAATAAATTTTATTGAATAAAATAAAGTTTAAACAAAATATTTTCCTTATTTGTGCATAATCAGATAATATAAATAAAATCTAAATAAGTGTGCATATAAATAAATAGTAATATTATATACTTATATTAATAAAAAATAAATTATTTATAATTAATTATATCAATTTAAATACCTATAAAATATTTACATTGAATGGTGTTTATACATATAAATAGATAGTGTCTTGACACTAGGCTTCTCCACAATTTGAGAAGTGACAAATTCTTAAGAAAGTAGACATATATTTTCTAACTAATTTAGTAAATTAATTTATTCGACTTATAGAAAAATGTGGTTAGCACCTCCAAAATTTTCATTGTTATAATTGTTTTTTTTTGGATAATGTTTATTTATTATATGAACAAATACATATATTTGCACAATATTAAAATAATTAGTTTTTAGATAATATATTTTATATATACACATATCAAAAGAAATTAATATCATAATTACTCTTATCGCATTTAAACTTTTTTATTTTTATTTTATATTTATACAATACATATAATATGCATATATGTATTTATATAAATCTTAAAATGAATCAATAACTTTATTAATCTAAATATATCAATTTTAAAAGAATATAAAAAGAATTCAAAAGTAATTGGGTTATAAAAACATAAACATATAGTATGTTATATTGAAAATAACTATTACTTTATTAACACTAGAATACATTTTATAAGTACTTTTGATATGTTTTTATAAATTATTATATTTATTAAAATTTAATATAATTATTTTTATATTATTAAAAAGTGAATTTTATTTTTAATTTTGTAAGATATTAAATTTTATTATAATAATTAAAATACACATAAAAGTGAAAAATCAACATCAATTTATAAAAGATGAAGCTGATCTTATTTTAAAAATTGTTATTACATTAGAATATTATCATAAGCGTATTATTAGACTTTTATAGTAGGCCTTTTAAATTATAATAAAATGTAGGATGAAATTACCTATAAATTATACAAAAATATTTATATAAAATTAAAAATATTAATAAAACCAAATTCATTAACTATAGCAATCTTTACTGTTCACGAATAATTATCCAAATCATTTTACAAGAAATGATACAATTTACAAAAATAAACAATATCATGATGGACAGACAAAGCTTGGACACGAGATACTGGAGACTTGAGACTAAGAGAACAGCTAATCATTGTACATGTTACTAGGATTGTCAACAGTTTGGATCAAATCATCTGTATGTACAAACATTATATTTAGTAATGTAATATTAAAATTAAAGGAATATTTAGGATATGGTAATATTTAATAAGTAATTAAATATTCCTTCATCTTCATATATTTGATCAAAATAACGTGCTATTGTTCGATTAATTTGACCAGTCACCTTCGCATTAATACCTGTGGTTAAATTAATGAAAAATTACAAACACATTATTAGGTAAGATGATATAAAAATTGATAAAATCAATATATTAAAAAGAAAAGAATTTACTATCAATATCTTCATCATTTAACCCACTTTGGGCACACATAAGGGCTTCTACTATACGAGGATGAAGTTGAGCACGATAAGGAGTAAAACTCGAACACTAGTACTACAAGCCAACTCTGAAGCAATGGTGGATAATGGAATAACTAATAAGTCTCGTGCAATTACTTGCATGATCAGAAAAGTATTTCCACACTTCTTCTACCATATATTGCATTAATTGATTCTTGAATTTCATTATTAGTTTTGATCCTAATCTAGATAATTTATGTTAATGTATCTCTAGGTTTGTATACAACTCTTTCCAATTATGGTAGATCTATTCATATAAAAGGATTTCTCAATCTCACTCATATAAAATCAATTGAACTAACATCCTAAATATATTAATTAAAGAATTAAAACATATAATTGATTTATAATAAATCAACAATGAAATTGCATTAAATAAAGAATCAAATCATAAGGTTCATCCTAACTTAGGGTTCTTCCTAACTAGGCAATAAAAAAATTTAGTTTATAAACAAAGAAACAAAACCAACATCAAAAGTTCAGAAGAATAATTAAAAAGAAGAAAATACATAGGGGTGGAGCCTTTTCTCTACTATAATCCCCTTGAAACTTTGAAAGGAAGTTGTTCTCTATTCTATAAAGTAATCTTCATGTTTCTATCGTTCTAGAATTTAAAATTGGGTTTATAATCCTCACTCAAGTGTCTAACTTTAACTCTAACTTTATTTCTTCTTAATTAGCGTCATTAAGTGCCTTTTATATATTAAAATTAGGGTTTTTAGAGTGGACATGCGATCACATGACTAGGTGTATAACTATGTCCTTAAAAAACCAGTCAAAATCACATGTATACACGTTTCTAGAAGTAGTGGACATAGGCATGTTCGCCTTTACACGGGAAAAACAATGTCTTTAAAGTTGTACATGTTCACAAGGACTTACAAATTCCTTCACTTGGTCATATAAGTGACTTACACGGACATATCCCTCTAAAATAGCTCTAATTCTTCCGTTTCTATCCTAATTTCACATAAATTCTACTTCTTTTGATCCATAAAGGCAATTGACATCTAATAACACACTAGAAACCAAAAAAAATAAAAAATTCTCAAATAATAAAAAAACTAAATATAGGAATAAAAACATAGTCAAATAAGTGTTTATCAATAAGAAAAATGTTATTCACAAAATGTCTCCACATTTTGAAAGCTCTTTGAGATGAATAAATGTAATGCACTAGTAATTTTTTAGTTTAGCTACAATTAACTTGAAAATAGTCTTATAAATTACATTACAAGAGATTAGTATAAATTCCTTTAAGGTCTTAGGATATTGTACATTAGAAATTCGGAAAACAAATGTCTTATTGAGCTCCCCTAACATTTTGTCATGTTTGAAGAACTCCAAGACAATTTATGTTACCATATTCTTGGTGATAAACCATGTTCTCTTAAAGAAAAACATATTAAGCCTATCAAGACCTGGGGCCTTATTGGGGTATAGGAGAGCAAAGCTTCTTTAACATCATTCACATTAAATGGTCTAGTCAACATATCAATTCTTGTGGGATAATATGTTCCTTAATAAAATATTGAAACATCTACACTAAAGGGGACATAATTAGTGGTAGAACCATACGCATCAAAGAAATATGGTTAGGCTTCCTAGTTTAACATAGCTTGGGATTCAATTATAGAGTCATCATCAAATATGAGAGAAGAAATTATATTAACACTTCTTCTAGAAACCACTAAATTATGGAAGATGCTTGAATTTCTATCACCTTCTTTGAGCCACTAAATTTTGGGTCATCGTTTCAAGATGTAGTGATGCTTATCTCTGCTTATTTTAGTGATCAAATCTTTCTCCTATTGAGTTCCTTAAGCTCTTCCTTCATTTACTAAAGTTTCCTTATCTTGTGCCTTTGAGTTTCGAAGCTAAGCTCTTTATAAATTGCATGGTCAAATTCCCCTTTTCCAGATAATTATTGAATCTAAAAGGATAATATCTCCTTTGAATGTTATAAATATTATATACTAGTAAGGAAATGGTTAGAGAAAAGAGGATTCTAAAATGAAGCTTTGTTCTTAGGGAATTTTGAGATTCACTGAGCAATAAATAATGCATTATCTAATTTTTTGATAAAAACCACTGCCTTTCTACTTATTACTCTAGGTGAAGAAGCTACATGTCATTTTAAGGCCAGTTACATCAATATGACTAATATAATCCTTTGAATCCTCTATGTAATTCTTAGGGCTATGATAAGATGTTATTTTGATATATTAATTGGAATTATCTCTTTTTTGATATATTTTGGTTCTTAAATAAGGAAATTAATGTTTGATTTATTTTAGGAGATGAAAGGTGGAGATTGCATCAAATTGTACCATTATTGGTGAATATCATGAATTTTAGAAAAAGTAGATAGATTACTACATTGGATAAGGCGAGGTCACGCCTAATGCCAAATTCACTTGAAGAGCTGAAGTTTAATTAGGAAACTTCTTTCCATTTCTATTATGTAGGGATTTGGATTTGTTTTAGATAGTAATCTTTGCAAGATAAGATTAGAATAGGGTTTAAGTAAAAAAACAAGAGGAAAGAAGTCTTTCACACCTTCTAACCTTCTTCTTTTCGTTTCTTTTCACTTTTCTCTCAATCTTTCATCTTCCTTCTATTTTTCATGTTGGAAAAAAATTTTATGCGTGGCTAAACTCAATTATTCTTATTCAAGGCTATTCAAAACTTTAGATGTAACCTTTTAAAGTTTTATTCTAAACTTATATTCATGTTTTAATTCATGTATTTCTTGTTTTATGTCCTTATATTTGATAAATAATTAATATTGATTCATCTGAAAATTTATTTTAATGTTGATTATTGTATAGTAATCAATGAATTCGTAGATCTGTAATTGTTATAAAGGATTAGTACAAGTAGCAAATAGTTTATTTATGAATTTGCATATTTGACTTATGAGAAACAAGAAAAACAAAATGAAAATTTGCAAATATCTTGATTATAGGTTTAGTTTTTTCTCACTAAGCTTATTGCTATCATTTAATTGATATGAAATGCTATCATACCTAGTCAATTGATAGTAAGTTTTGGTTTGGATGCCAGGTTTGAACCAGTTAATTTAGAAAAATTAAGCCTTATTATATATATCTTAATATGTTTTGGATTAACTGCTTAAATTATGACAATTATTCTTTTTAGACAAATGATCAATGTTACAATTAGATGAGGTCTTTTTCTTGTATTGGAGTTAAGTACTCTTGAATTTTCCCCTTTTATATTTAGTTGATTTATTTTGATTTCTTGTTAATTTTAGTTAATTAGTTAATTAATCGAAAACCACCTATTTTATTTTATTAATTAAAATTAAGAAGCTAGTATTTAGTTCTCTTGGGATTCGACCTAGTTTCACAATTACAATAAGAAATTAGAGAATTAAAATTAATTTTGAGAGCTTTAACAACCTGACCAAAATTTTGGTGCCATTATTAGGAAACTATTTTAGTTTATTAGTTTCATTGCATTATTTTACAGTTTATTGCTAACCTCTTATCTTTCATGACTTATGTTTCTCAGACAATAACCCAGAAATTGCAACAACACGTCGTTTAAGAAAAGAGACTAAGTAAGGAAGTGATCATTCACTTTTAGAAGTGAAAGTTGAAATAGATCTAACAATTAGTGAAGACTTTAATTTTCAAGAAGTGGAAGAGAAGATGGAAAATCCTAACACTAACGCTAAAGGAGTTAGCAGCACCAAATTTGAATCAACAACCCTTATATATACAATTTCCAAATGTTAAGGTAGATTTCAAATTGAAATTTGGTTTGATTCACTTACACCTTATTTTTTGTGGTCTTACAAGTAAAGATCCACATAAACACTTGAAGGAATTTCATATTGTTTGCTTTGGAATAAAGCCACAAGGGGTGACAGAAGAACAAATTAATCTGAGAGCTTTTCCATTCTCATTGAAAGATAAGGTAAATGATTGACTATATTATCTTCCCCTAGCTCAGTGACAACTTAGAATGAGATGAAAATAATGTTTTTGGAGAAGTTCTTTCGTACATCACGAGTAGACAATATCAGAAAGGAGATATGTGGGATAAGACAATTTACTGGAGAAACATTATATTAATATTGGGGAAAGCTTAAGGAGTTATGTGCCAGTTGCCCACACCATCAAATTCCTGACTAACTTTTGATTCAATACTTTTATGAAGGAAGATTTCCAATAGATTGGAGTATGGTTGATGTAGCTAGTGGAAGAACTTTGGTAAATAAAAAACACTTAAAGCGATAGAAAATTGATATCAATTATGGGAAAAAAATTCTTAGTAGTTTGGGACAAGGATGGATGGAGCTATTAAGCATGTAAATGAGGTAATTAAAATAAACCTTGAGGACAAAATTTTAGATTTAAGTGATTTTATTTGTCAAATGGCTGTCAGTCAATTGCAATAAGCAAGAGTGTGTGAAATATGCTCATTCCTTGGATATCCTACGGATATGTGCCTTATATTGCAACAAGACTCCTTTTAAGAAGCTAAAGTAATAGGAGGATTTCCTAGTCAACCTCAATGAAAATATGACCTTTATTCTAATCACTATAATCCAGGATAAAGGTATCATCCAAACTTTAGCTATGGAAATTAAGGAGAGCAATAAAGATATCAACCTTACAATTTTCATAGACAACCTCAAGCCCTTACATATGCTCAACCTCAATCTTCAAATTCAGGTATGTCTTTGGCTAAAATTGTTAACGCACTTGCTACTAATACTCAACAATTTCAACAAGAAACAAAAACAAACTTTTAGAACTTAGAAAATTAGATTTCTGAATTAGTTACCTTTATAAGTAAATTGGAAGTTGAAACATCAGGAAAATTACCTTCATAAATAGTGGTGAATCCTAAAGAGAATGTGAGTGCAATGACTTTGAGAAGTGGTAAGGAAATTCAATTTGGATCTTCCTTACCAATGAAGGTAGAAAATCTCAATGAAGGAGAAAATAAAGTCTAACTTTTAACTCAGGAATCAATAAAGGTAAAAAATGATTTATTTTCATTAATATCAGTTAATGCATATTTACCTCCTTTTCCTAGCAAGTTGGCTAGATCAAAAGAAGAGGAACATGAAAGAGAGATCTTAGAGGCTTTCAGAAAGTTGGAAATCAATGTACCACTTATAGAAACCATTAAGAAAGTTAAAAAATATTTAAAATTCTTGAAAGAACTATGTTCAAATGAAAGGAAGTTGAAGGAAAAGGAGAGAAAAATTTTAGGTAAGTATGTATCAGCTATGATAAATAGAAAATTACTAGAAAAATGTAAAGATGCTGGAATGTTTACAATTCCATGTGCTATTGGTAATAAGAAATTGAGCGTGCCATGCTAGACTTAGAAGCATCTATTAATGTCATACCATAATTAATTTACCATTCTTTACAAGAAACTAGTGTGATTATTCAACTAGTTGATCATTCTTATATGCATTCTATTGGGATTATTGAGTTAGTCCAAGTTAACAGTTTAGTATTCCTAATAGATTTTTACAACTTCGATTTTGTTGGGAAGGTCGTTTATGAAGATGACCAAAACAAAAATCAATGTGAAGGAGGGTACTCTTTCTATTGAATTTAATAGAAAGATAGTCAAGTTTAACATTTTTAAAACAATGAAGTACCCTAATGATTTTCAATATGTTTATTATATGGATATTGTGGATTCATTTGTGAAGGATATGTTTAAAGAAGAAAGTGTTGAAGATGAATTGGAGTTTAAGGCTAATTTGGAAGTGAACAAGAAAGTTAATGAAACTTGTGAAGTTGTAGAATCATTTTCAACAATACATCATATTCAAAAAATTTAAATGTTGAAATTACTATAACTCATAAGAAAATATTACCTTCTATTTTGCAAGCTCCGAAGATAGAATTGAAGGCCTTACCTGATCTCCTAAAGTATGTCTATTTGGGTGATGGAGAGTCATTAACTGCGATCATCTCAAAAAGGTTGACTATAGGGTAAGAAGAAGGGCTAGTAACACTACTTAAGGAGTATAAAGTTGCAATTACATGGAAGTTTGAGGGGACAAAAGCCTTTTCGAGCATAACAACAATAAAAAATTGCACTTTTTAGGAGGCAACCTAAAATATGATAGTTTTTTGTTAGTTTTTCTTTAGTTATATATAGTTTTCAATTGTTAGTTTTTGAAAATTTAGTTTATTGACTTGAGGGAATAATGAGTCTAAAAATTCCAGAACCTTAAATTTTATAAGACTTGATGACACCTTATGCAATTTAGTTGTTAGGATCAAAGACTCTAATTTGAGAATACTAATCCTCATAAAGAGAGATCATGCCTTATACTTGCCTTATGCGATTTAGCTTTATGAAATGGAGCCCCTAAAATTATAGAATACTTACATTCATAAGGTGTGAGCATGCCTTATACATGTTAGTAGTCTATTGGTTTTAAAGAAACTTGTAATTTTTGTATTTATTTTATTTATTTATTTTTAAAATAATAATAAAAAATAAAACATAAAATTATTATATACTTTTTAAATTTTGTTCTTATTATTAATTAAAAAAAATAAAAATAACCATAATATGTTGTTTCTCTTTCAATAGGCAACATCTAATATAAATCAAGTAGCCACAGACGCAACCCATATAGCTCCTCCAAACATTCACTCAACTTCAGCCAATAACAAGTGCAACTCGGTAGAACTCTAATAGCATACATGCATCAGTCAACTCTAGCAGAAAAGGTCCAAGCAACATTAGACCTACCACCAACACCTACTAGTATTATTTTACGATTATATTTATTTTTATTACTTACTTTTAATTGCCTTACTTTCATTTAAATTTTAATTATTATTAGGTTGTTTAAAGTAGTTTTATGTTTATACTTGTCATTATTATGGGACATTTTCAAGATACTTCCAGGACTGTAATAAAAGGAAAGCCTACGATGAATCCAACTGCACAAGATCAGTCTGCCAAAAAACATACCACAATTACCCATTGTAAGCATGTTCTAATAGACAAAGGATGTGATAGATTGAGAAACAAAAGAGACAATCAAGTTATGTGTCATATGATACCTCCATGTCCAACGAAATCATAGTATATCTTATTTCAACTGCTCACAACAAAAGCCATGTGTGGCTAAACTCAATCGTGTTGATTCAAGGGGATTTAAAACTCTAGTTGTAACTTTATGAGGCTTTGTTCTAAACTAATATTCATATTTTAATTCAAGTATTTCTTGTTTTGTGTTCTTATATTTGATGAATAATTAATATTGATTAATCTGAAAATTTAATTTAATGTTGATTATTCTATAACTATCCATAAATTAAGTGATTTGTAATTGTCATAAAAATTGGTGGAAGTAGTAAATAGGTTATTTAAGAATTTTTTTATTTCATATTTAACTTATGAGAACCAAGAAAACTAAATTGAATAGTTACAATTATCTTAATTATTTAATATTGGGTTTAGTCTTTTTTACTAAGCTTATTGCTATCATTTAATTGATATGGAATGTTATCATACTCTGTCAATTAATGGTATGTTTTGGTTTTGGATGTTAGGAAACCAATTAATTTAGGAAAATTTGAGACTTATTATGGCTATCCTAATATGTTTCAAATGAACTACTTGAATTGTGACAATTAGTCTTTAGACCAATGATTAATGTTATAATTAGATAAGATATTTCCCTTGAATTGAAGTTAAGTACTCTTGAATTTCTCCCTTTTATATTAAGTTGATTTATTTTGATTTCTTGTTAATTAGTTAATTAATTCTAAAACTCCCACTTTATTTTATTAATTGAAATTAAGAGACTAGTGTTTAGTTCTCTTGGGATTCGACTTGATTCGATAACTATTATAAGAAGTTAGAGAATTAGAATTTTAAAGGTTTCGACGACCAGACCAGGCTACTAGTTCCTTTAGCTTATGATGGGTAAATCTTACCATTGAAATCACCAAGGATGAACTAAGGGGGATTAATTAGAGAGCTAACATCCTTTACTTTATTTTGTAAAGAAATTCTCTAAAAGGCAATGATTAAAGGTATAGATAAATGTAACCTTGGCAATTCATCTTGACAGATAGATGTATCTATGATGCTATGTAGTATTTTAATCTATTTAGATCATATGTGACAATTAGCCTACCATAACTATAGGATTAGTTATTGGTAATAACTTGCTAACAATTCAACAAAAAGATGAGATTCATATATTTAATCTCAGTTAGCTTAGTTTCCATCAAACCAAATAAGCATGATTTAGCAATATGAAGATAATATAGCAAGAATTGTTGTCTGATCAGTTCTTAAGCCCTATAACATTCCATAATAGAAGAGACATTAGGAAGGAGATGATAAGGTCTTCTTCTTATTGAAGGTTTAAGTAATTTGGTTCTGCCCTACCTTCAACTCGAGTTTTTGGTAGCAAAGTAGTATCAGAGCTAGTATGGGCTAGCTTTACACCTATGACATTGTAAGTTCGAACTCCAGCGTCAACGAACTGGATCGCTTGGTAGCGCTTACGCAGCATGGTTGGTTTAAGTAATTTGGTTCTGCCCTACTTTGGGCTTGAGTTTTGCGTAGTAAAGAGATACACTTGTGGTACAAATTGATGCCAGTATGGATATATGGTCAGGTTGCCTTTTGGCAAAACCACCCAACATAAAAAAGTATTTACTTTGCATGAGAAGGAAACATTAGCCTGTCTCAAAACATTGCACAAATGGCGAGTTGATTTACTACCTGTTGAATTTATTATACAAAATGCTTCAAAGTATTTATGTGGATTCACTCGATATATCTTTATATTATTATGAATCTCAATCTGAAAGTTCAGAATCAACAGACAAATCACAATACAACTTTTATTCAAATACAGATTTAGAATAAAAAAGTAAATGCATTTATAGACACAGGAGCTACCATTTCTATGGCTACCAAAGAGTTATTATCGAATTGGAAAAAGTTACATAAACCATTGCAAATTAGAATAGTGGATGGAAGCATAAAAGAAATTTGGTATATTAGTTATTATAACAATATTCTTATTGAAAATTATACCTTTACAATACCATCAATTTATCAACAAGAATCAAGATTACCAATTATATTAGGAAACAATTTTTTAAAATTATACAATCCTTTTTGTCAATATTTATATTATATTACATTAAAAACACTTTAAATCAAATCTTTAAATCAAAAGTCAATAATTTTAAAAATTTCTATTTATCATACAACATATTTTCAAACTCTAAAACTAATTCACGAGAAAATTAGTCATTTACATTTTTTTCTACAAAATAATGCAAGTTTACAAACTAAAATAGAAGCTTTATTAAAACATGTTTGTAGTGAAAATCCTTTAAATCTAGTAAAAATTACCAATACACAACTGATTTAACTAAAATTAAAGGATCCTACACAAGAAATAAATATTAAGAATAACATTCCTTATACACAACAAGATGTTCAAGAATTTATAACAGAATGTTCTAAGTTATTAGCCAAACAGTTATTTTCTCCAAGTACAAGTAAACATTCGGCCCTTGAATTTTATGTTAATAATCATGCAGAACAAAAACATTGAAAAAGAAGAATGGTTATTAATTATAAAAAACTCAACGAAGCAACAATAGGCGATCCATATAAATTACCACGAAAAGATTATATTATTAATAAATTAAAAGGACATAAATG
>JANIIA010000008.1:12813523-12825080 GCA_027478495.1 Erythroxylum alaternifolium | reverse complement strand
AACGAAGCAACAATAGGCGATCCATATAAATTACCACGAAAAGATTATATTATTAATAAATTAAAAGGACATAAATGGTTTTCTACTTTTGATTCAAAATCAGGCATTGGCAACTTAGATTACATGAAAATACAAAACCATTAACTGCATTTACATGTCCTCCACAAAAACATTATCAATGGAATGTATCACCATTTAGACTGAAATAAGCACCTAGTATTTATCAAAGATTTATGGATAATAATTTAGAAGGATTTGATGATTTTTCTTTAGCATATATAGACGATATCATTGTATTTTCTAATAAAGATAAAGATGATCATTTAAAGAAAGTTAAGATAGTTTTACAGCGTTGTAAAGATAAAGGACTTATATTAAGCAAGAAAAAAGTTAAATTAGCATAACAAAATGTAGAATATTTAGGTATAGCTTTTCATAATGGATTTTTAAAATTACAACCAAATATTCTGTTAAAATTACAACAATTTCCGGATAAACTACAAAATAAAACCTAAGTTCAACAATTTTTAGGACTTTTAAATTATATTTCTGATCAAGGTTTTATTAAGGATTTAGCAAAAGAAAGAAAAAGTTTACAATTAAAATGAAGCACTAAGTCTCAATAGACGCGGACCACAGAAGATATTGAAACGATACGTATTCTTAAATCCCTATACAAGGTTTTACCAATGTTATATAATAATCATCCGAAAGATACACTTCTGGTACAAATTGATGCCAGTATGGATACATAGGCAAGTTGCCTTTTGGCAAAACCACTCAACACAAAGAAGTATTACTTTGGAAGTATATAAATGGCACTTTCAGTTCTACTGAAAGTAAGTACCCAATTCATGAGAAGGAAACATTAGCCTGTCTCAAAACATTGCACAAATGGTGAGTTGATTTACTACCTGTTGAATTTATTATACAAACTAATTCAAAGTATTTATGTGGATTCACTCGATATGATATAAAAACTAATTATAATCAAGGGCGTCTCATTCGATGGCAATTAGAATTATTACAATATAATTTTCAAATTCAATATATCAAATCTTCTGCTAACAATCTTGCAGATATCCTCACAAAAGAATGGCAGTAGTTATCACCAGTCTAAAGGAATCATTATCAAAAAAAAGGAGGCAACATTAGTAGAATTATAGCAATAAGTGGGAATAGTTACCAAAGAAATCAACCAGCTCCGAAGTACTATTAGCTTATTAGAAAAACAATCGGCTCCAGACACTCCCATAGCCAATACAGCAACATCAACACCAGAATCTACTATTCCTCTTCAGACACCTATTCCTATTACCTTACAACAGATTTTACAAACACCACCTATCTCTTAAAGAAAAGAAGACTACAAAGAATCAAAATTCTATGTCATTTTCAATGGACCAATCTCAGGAATATATGATGAATGGCATAAGGCTGCTGTTCAAATCATTAGAAAACCATCCATTTTAAATAAAAACTTTCTAGACAAACAATAAGAAAAAAAGGCTTTAGCCAAATTCAAAAATCTACCCTTGAAACCACAATATAAGCAAGTACTTGAAAAATCATCTTTTACACCTTCTACTATGAAAGCATTGGGAAAACCAATCAATATGGACAAGATCAATTCATTACCTACACGAGCTTTAAAAGAAGAAATGAGGAAAATCACTTCAGAAATGTTTTGTGAGTGTTTCCAAGCATTAAATAAGTGGAAAGACGATCAAAAGATTTTTCAGTACTATCCACAGAATAGAGGCAAATATGGACCGAAAGCAATCATTTTGCCTGAAGCAGATCCATTGACAACCTATCTATTTTTTCATAGTGGATTAATTGACACAATTTATCTCACCAGTTTGAATATTTTGTCAGAATTCCATCCTGGTTTTATTCAAGCAATCAAAAATTATAAAGATCGCTTTGCTAAAGAAAGGGAAGTATTCATCAAAGTATTCATTAGTTACCCCATCTTCAAGGAATCAGATAATATCAAAGATGCATAGATTAAAGTATCCAAAATTGCTTTTGTACAAATTGGAGTAAGCAACAACATATATCCTCCAATTGATGATCCACCGAAGCATGACTTTACATGGGAACTCATTGATCATTTTAATCTCCATTGTTTGGAAGGTGCGTATCAACAATGTCTAAGAATCAATGCAGAATCACCAATCAAGGGAAATTACAATGAAATCAATATACTCATGACATCATCATACAAGTCTCCTATCACTCCAGAAGCATTACAAATAGTACGACAATTCGAACAGCCCTTCTCAACTATTGATGGAGTTTTCTCTAAATTATTAGCCTAGTGGAAATATGCACTATGTCAACAAGTAAGGACTCATCCTTAACACAAATGTATTTACTGCCCTTCACAGTCAGCAGCAATCGATGAAGCAGCATCTGAGGAAGCAATTATTAAAGAATAAAGTGTGAAACATTATTATTATTATTTCTATCCTTTAATAATGCAGCCTTTATAGCTTTTGTCGGTCACTGTGTCAGCCACCGACTACTTTTTCTTTTTAACTTTTACTGTTTACTTTTCTTTATGTCATTTCTTACTTTAGCTTTTTCTTTAACCGATTCTTTCGATTTTAGGTCAGCTCTTCTTCCTCCGCCTATATAAGGCACCTTCTGTAAGCAGACTAATTATGAAATAAAACCAAAAGGCAACTTGCCCATGTATCCATATTGGCATCAATTTGTACCAAAAGTGTTTCTTCTAACAATATTCCAAAAAATTGAAGACTTAAAATACACTTTGCCAGTAATACCATGATCTATCATTAGTTAAGTGTCCAATTGTTTCTCTTCACTTAATGTAACTTTATATAGGAGTGCCATATTATGTCTTTCCATACTTTGTATATTTGCTTCACCTTTATCCAATTGGAAGCCACTAGGAATGCCCTCTAAATGACCTCTTACAATAGAACCTTGATCCTATGTAGAGTTGATCAATTCTCCTTACTATGTTCCATCGATCTCCTTTGAATCATTTTGCGTAAACTCGTTATATTCCCCAATTAGGAATTTTCTTGCTGTTGGCTTCCATGTTCCCTTCTAGTGATTCATTTTCGGTCTCCAAGAGTAGGTTATTGACATCACATTCTCAAACATATTATTCTCATCTAACATTAAAAGAGGAATCTCATCAGGAAGTGATTGTTGAAGGTTAGTGAGTACATAGAGTTTAGAACAGCTCCCCCTCTTTATACGTGCAGTAGCTTCATTAAGGCACAATGGTTTGCTAACAAAACTTGCCAAATAGTTAAATCCATTGATAGTCCAATATTCTAGAAGAATATTATAGATATTATCCAAAGATATTGTATAATTGCACCCCAAGCTTTCACTTTTGTAAGAATAGTTGCTTAGAGTTCAGGTGCCAAAGGCCTGCTTCAGTTATCTTTGAGCTTAAGAAGCAATCTCAAATCTAAATAGGAAGAAATTGTCTACATTAACAAGTACTTCTCTTAATCCATTTTGTTTCCATTAATGTTAATTAAAAATGAAGGTCCTTTGCCTAAGAAGAAACCGAGTAGAGTTACGTCCCATTTTGATGTTCCTTCCTTCAAGACATGAATTGATGGCACCAGTACAATCTTACCTTAAGCAAGTTTGGTAGGACAATACTATTGCTTCAGGAAAGGAGTGGAGTCCTCCAAAACTTAACTCCAAGTTCTCTTGCTCGAGTTCTTAAGTTGAGAAATCTTGGAATCAAAGTTTTCGTATTTTCTACAATACAAGATATTCTTACATAACATTTTTTATGCAAAAAAGAAGCTTATCAAAATAAATAATGTTCACAAGATGAAATATTAGAACTTCTAAATCTTCAACATAAAAGCATCTTAGATCAAAGTTATCATTCCCAGCATAGTTAATTAGCAACAATATGAAAAACAGAAAACAAAAGCAAAAAGAAGAGACGAGTATAACCTAATTTAACTAAGACTTTTAGAAATATCAAGCATTGCTGTTTTCCATTTTACTAACATACACCAAGTGAAAGTGATACCTTAACTTTCAACTAGGCTTTGTTTCTATATTTCGTAGTTTGAGTCAAGTAAGTAATGCCTGCATCTGCAATGGAAAAATGACAAGGAGATGTACCAAGAGGTTTAAAGTCACATGCAAATCTTTCAAATCGTTTTGGAATCATATAGATTATTACAACAAAACTTCTTTTGGCTCCCTCTAGTTTAGCGCCACTTCCCAATTTTATCTTCTACTTGCTTTATTTCTTGTATCCATGTCAAATTCTTCTACAACAATGTCAATCTAACACAACTATTTAGAATAGATGATGACTGTCCCTGCAAAAACAAAATAGCAAACATAGATGTGATATTTACGATGTAAAGAGTTTAAACATAGAACCTGAAAGCCTATAATGAGGATAAAATGTATGGAGCTTGATCACATAATCAGGACATGAAGCTAAAAATCTAATTAGTGACGGAAACTGCATCATAATTAAATATGGAAATGTTTAAGAAAAATAAGATCAATAATCCTTCACAAATTTTTGCATCAGTTAATACACTAAAAAGTATTTGAGGTTCGCTTTCAGGATTCAAATTTTGTTTACCTTGATTGTACGCCTAGGCAAGTTAGGATCAGCAGTTTCTTGAACAACTACAAATACAGAGTTCTAAATTGATAATCAACTTAAACCTCCCAGTAGCCTCAAAAGCTTTAGGTTATCCTCATTGATCACCATTAAATCATTCCTCAGCAATTTCTTTACTTTTAGCCGCCAGGTATTCTTAGCACGATAAAACCTTGTTGGACTTTTGACATTGAAGCTGGCATCTGAATTATACCGCAAGCAAAAGGAGTTTACTCAGTCATATGAAATGCTACAGCAATATTAAAGAGGCAAGTTAAAACAGTAACAATTCAAAAAGCTAGTAGCATTTGCAGTGGAACAGCACCAGTGATATCCAAAAGAGGAAAGAGCTAAACATTAGGGAAGCAGTAGCCAGAAATCAAATAGTGACTAATAGCATAAAAATAGTATCAACATTAACAGCCAATTGCACTGTAATACAATTAAAGTAAAGAACAATAGTCAAAATTTCTACAAGTACATAAATGAAATTAGTGAGCATTTAACCTTCATATTCAGTTACTTTTACCTCCAAAATAACGTGTAATTAGGAGCTAAGTGGGAATACAATTTGGTACAACTTCACCATTAAAGATAACGTCGAAGATCTTTGTCAATATGACAATTTATATAGTTACTATGAAATATGTATACTCCTTCTAAATAGAGACTCGTGTATTATGTAATAGATACACCAGTCTTCCAATAAAAATGTAGCCCTAATGACTTTGTTTCTGTAGACATGGCATTGATAGCAAGCAATGATAAACCTCTTTTGTATATTCTATTCTTTTTCTCCCTCTTTTACCTCTGCTTTCATATGATATCATAGTAAACCTTCGATCTTGAACTCAATCTTTATTCCTTCTTCTATCGAAGTTAGATTTCAAACCGAAAGTCTCTCCTTTCACTTGTTTGACCTAAACCATGTGCTTCTGTTCCATCTATCGTTTGTTCACCTGGCATCTACTGCAAGCTCACCCTCCTGGAGGCCCCTGTTCTCTTCAGCAGCTCTTATTCCCCTTCTATTCTCCATTGGCAGATCTTGTACCATTCAAACATGCATAAAGATGAAAAGGCACAAACAAAATCATTAAATTCCAAAAGAAACATCGCCAATAGTGCTTTCCTGGAATACAGAAAAGTTACAAAATATTCCAAGAATTCCATTCATTACTAGCTGTTTTGATCTGAAAACCACAATGCAAATTTTCTATGGCCAATCTGAATTCAAATAATCTTAAACCTAATTAAAAGGAACATAAGTCCAACCATTTAATAACTTTGTGTTTTAAAGAAGTTGTGTGGGTGGTGGAGTGGGTGTGTCAGAGAGGGAGAGAGAGTAATACCTGTGATATAAGCCAGACAGATAGCTTTATCACCAATAGTCATTGCAAGAACACTTACCACCATTAAAATGGTGAAATCGATAAGGGTCCCTTAAAATGATTTGACGCTGAAGGATCCCACAAACTAACTTGTAAACAGAATGACAGTCACCACAAACACGCAGATTCTTGAAAACTTTTATGGTTGCTTTTTCTGGAGTGTTGATCAAGCCAAATGCAAGGGCAAGTCTCTCACTATGGGTCCAAAGGTTTTGCTCTTTTTGTTCTTCGTCAGTATCATGCAGAGCATAGCTTGTATCAGGGACATAACCAGCCTCTTTAATCATCTTTTTCAGCTCTGCCAGCTTTGAGTATATCTCACTGGTCTGTGGGTGGGATCGGTCACCCATTCCAAATGAACTCAAATTATCCTTCAACTTGACCCAACTGCTTGCAGGTTTTTTTTTAATGTTATTTGATTCCATTTGCATCCTGACAGTCTCTACATCTTCCCATCTCCCAGTGGTGGCACATACATTTGAGTAAAGAACATAAGCAGAATCATCTAAGGAGTCAATTTTGAATAGATTTTCAGCTGCTTTTCTACCAAGATCATGATTTCTGTGGGTTTTACATGCAGCAAGTAAACTCCGCCAAACAAGGTCAGTTGGTGGAACTGGCATCTTTTGGATAAAAGATTCAGCCTCTCGAAATCTTCCAGATCGCCCGAGAAGATCAACAATGCACACACAGTGCTCTATTCCAGCTGGAACACCAAATTCCTTCATCATTGAATGAAAGTATGCCAAACCTTCCTCCACTAAACCACCATGACTGCATGCAGAAAGCAACGAAACAAAGGTAACATGGTCTGGTTTCACTCCTAGTTCTAGCATGTCCTGAAAAGTTTCTTTAGCCTTTTCAAAATAACCAAGTCTAGCATAAGAAGATATTAATATGTTCCATGATAATCGTGATCTTGTGATTGGATTGGGAATGATTCTCAAGACATCGTCTATTTCTCCGCATTTCCCATACATGTCCATTGTGGCATTTCTAACAAAATGGTTAGAGTCTAAACCAAGCTTCACTGCCAGGCTATGAAGTTGCTGGCCTTCCTCCAATATGGCCAACTTAGCTGTAGCACCAAGGCATTCAGATATGCTATACTGGTCCAAGTCTACTCCTCCATGTCTCATCTCCAGGAGAAGTTTCAAAGCCTCCTCTTCATGGCCATGCTGAGCATTGGCAGCTATAAATGTATTCCATGTAATAGGAGTTCTATTAGTTACCTCATTAAAGATGCATCTACTATTATTAAGACTGCCACAGTGAGCATACATTTTGATAAGTGAATTGTGAACATAGATGTCTGATTGAAATCCTGTCAGGACTACATAAGCATGAAGTGGCATCCCATGCTTCATGAGAGCATTCAGACACTTGCATGCACCAACTACATGGGCAAGTGTGATGAAGTCAACAGTTACACCTTCTATTCTCATCAATTTAAAGGCTTTAACTGCATCCTCCTGTTCATTGTTATCTGCATAACCACCAATCAGTGCATTCCATGTTACTTCATTTCGTTTTGTCATTGACTCAAATACTTTTTGCGCTTCGACCATCATCCCACATTTTGCATACATCGTAATCAATGCATTTCCAACAATCAGATTGTCATGTAGACCTCTAAGAATTACAAATGCGTGAAGACTCCTTCCTTCAGTAGCAAATTCAGGGCCTAAACAAGCAGATATTGCACTTGTAAAAGTCACAAAGTTTGGAGTTTTTCTTGAATGAAAAATTTTGAAAAATACTTTTAGGGCATCTAAGCACTTTCCATCCTGAGCGTAGCAGGCTATCATTGAATTCCATGAAATCAGATCCCTATCCCCCATCAACTGGAATACTGATTCTGCATCTTCAGACTTTCCAGCATCAGAATACATGCATATAAGAGTATTGCACACACAAATATCTAAATCATATCCAAGTTTCACAACAAGACAGTGAATTCCTCTGCCCCACTTTAGATTAATAACAGTTCCAGAACCTGATAATAGAGTTGAAAGTGTAGTACCATCTATTTCGTTATGAACATGACGCATCAAATGAAAACATCTGAGGGATTCTTCACAATGACCATCATGTACATGTGCAGATATTATTGAGTTCCATGAGATTGTGTCACGTTCTTTCATGCCATTGAAAATAGAGCAAGCATCTCTCAAGCTACCAAGACTTCCAAACATCGATATGAGAGAGTTAGCGACAGAAACATTAGTTTCCAAACCAAACTTAACGACTTGAGCAAGCGCTTGATGGCCCATTGATTCGACCTCAAATAGCCCACAAGAACAAAAAACGGTAGCAAATGTATTAGCGTTGCAACTGACTCCTTCACCTTTCATACGGTTGAATATCCTCATTACGTCACTTGGATCTCCTTGATGTAAACATGCAATCATTAATGCAGTCCACGAAACAACATTCTTGTGAGGCATCTCCTCAAAGATTTTATTAGCGTTGTATACTGACCCATAACTCCCATAAAAATGCAGAAGTGAAGTGCCCACAAACACATCACACAAGAGACCAGATTTAACAATAAAATTATGAACCTGAGTCCCTTCACAGACCATAAACTTTGACCGTTCACAAGCAGTAATCAAACTAGCAACCGCAAAGCCAGTAGGACTGATGCCAAATCCCCGCATTTCGTTAAACAAACCAACCGACTCATGATACAAACCAACACGAACAAGCCCAGACATCATATTACTCCACGAAGCCTCATTTCTTTCATCCATTTTGTCAAACACGTAGAGAGCATGGTAAGGTTGGTCAAACTTCGAGTACATGCTAATTAAAGTGTTGATGTAGAACACATTTAGCTTTATTAAACCCTTAATGCAAAGAGCATGCAAGGCTTTCCCAGTGACTTCTTTGGTGATTTGCGAGAAACCCTTTTGATAAAAACAGGAGACTTCGGGGTTTGGGTGGTCTGAGAGGGAAACAAATCCCCCCAGATTTGTTTTCACATTTTTGGATCGTTCTTGGTATTGTTCTTGTTCTTCGTCACCTTCTGCCCATGATAATGGGATTGTTGAAATGAACTTTGGCCTTGCGTTATTTTGGCGGACAAAAGTGAATGGTAAACGAAATTTAGAGTGAAAAAGAGGCAGTTTCCAGGATAATTTTGCCAGCGCTAAGGATTTTGGTGAAGATTGAGGGTAAAGAGCAGAGATTTTTGAGAAAAACCCTGCCAGCTCCAACAGCTCGGTGATGAAGATTCAGAAGGATTAAGAATAAGCTTGAAAACCTATGGCAGGTCCAAAATCAAAGGTCACTAGTACGTTACACTTCAATTCAAGTCCTCTTTACAGATCAAACTACATTTTAAATTGGAATTGGGTCACTTATTTCAGCGTCAATGTCCAACTTCTGAATCGTTTACTGTTTTGCTTTCTTCACCTTTGTTGTTTCTTCGGACACCTTCCAATTTTCAAATTAAATTATATTTATTTCCAAGTAACCTTAGAAAGTACATATAGAATTTCCACGAAGTGAACTTACAAATCTTGTCTGGTACCAAAATAAAGACAATACATGGTAAGTTAAATTGAAAAGTGTTAGCAATCGAGTAAAGTAAAAAGATAAAAGGAAATTGTTTTCTACCTCTCAAGGTTTCTTATTCTAATTTCTTTATTCTCTATCGGTGTTGCCTCTTCAATTCGAAAAATTGATGGATTCCTGCCGTTGTAGTCTCCTCAAATCGATTTTGTATGGGACTACCTATCTCATCCTTAAGACTCTCCTACTAAGATCGTAAACCTCTTCCTGATTCAATCACAAGAAGAATCTGAAGTTGAAGTTCTAGAAAACTTTCCTATGCAGTTAGAATTCAGTTGATCCAACCTATTCTCAATGGAATGCATGTTTACAGGAGCTCTAATGTTACTATCCCTATCATAATCATAAAATACATAAAGAGGGTATTCAGGAACTATCTATAGAGTGGATTGGCTAGCTTGAAGGCTTTTCCTAAAGTCAAATGGCCTTAAGTCTGTACACCTAAAAGGTAGGGAGGGTTTGGACTAAAATTTGTAAGAGCTATAAATAAGGCACTAATGGCAAAAAAGGATATAGGGTATATACAATGAGAAGTAAACCTTGCGGGTAAAGTGGATGAATGAAGAATATACAAAAGATGCACACTTTTAGGTAATGAAGCCTCTGTCCAACCCCTCTTTAGCCACAAAGTATATTTTGAGCCTAAGAGGGATGGAAATCAAACACATAATTAGCCCAACCAGAGACCCATTCATCTTTTACCAAAATTTAACTCCTTCTAGCATGCCCTCCCAAAGGATTCTAAGGTTGGTGTAGCTATCCTAAACGATTAATTGATATGCCTAACAAGGATTTTAAATATTGTCTTCCATCTCTTCCCCATATACAGTCCTAATCAAGGAAGAGAGGATAGAGTAATTTGGACTAGAAATCCTACTAAAAGCTTCTTAGTAAGATCTTGCATAAACCTCTTTAATTCACCAAGTTAAGAGGTCTTATGGCATGACGTAGTTTGGTTTAAAAAAGAGTACGACAACGTGACGTAGCACATTGTAACACTACTCAAAATAACGAGACCTACAACTATAGCAGTGGTGAGTCTAAGTCGATTCCACAGAGACTATTCGGTTAGCTTTTGTAATGAAAAGAATTGGTGTTTAGGTTATGGGAAGGGGGGTTGGTTTGAGTTTAAATAATAAAATAAAATGAAGCCAAACTAATTAAAACAAATTAAAGAAAACATTAAAAAATGACGGAAAGTGATTAATGCATTAGGGACCTGATCATTGTTTCAATCTCAACCTACACACAATCAAACATACTTCATTGAATTGTTATTCTCATACCTCTCCTAGAAACTATTAATCGTAGGTTAATGATAAGCTCTATTAATCTCAGTTTTCCCTTAGGTCGTGTTTAATTAAGATATGCTCATTAATTAAACCTAGCTGTCGAACAACCTAGGATAAGCTATCTAGATTTAATTGGACAGTTGTATTATGAATTAGGAAAACAGATTAATCAAGGCAACAACTACACAAGCTCAGGTCAATTAACCTAGGTTATGTTATCCCTAATGATTTGACACTAATAAGAGACACAAAAAAAGTATTGTATCCCAAATGATTTGAAACCATTAGTTACTATTAGGTATGGCAGAACTGGCCTGGCCTGTGGTTAACAGGTTTGGCCTGGTCAAACCAGGCTATGGGCTGGTTAGATATGGCTCGTGAATCATAGGCCACGAGGCTGGGCTGTGGCCTATGGCTCGCTCGCTGGTTAGTTACAAAATGACGTCGTTTTGTTTTTCTTTATATTATTTGGTGTATAGATAAAACGACGTCATTAATGATGTCGTTTTGTTCATCTTTATATTATTTTGTGCATCGATAAAAGGATATCATTTTGCCTTAAGAGTAAAACGATGTTGTTTTCCAACTACATAGTTAATTAAAATACTAGACAAAATGACGTCATTTTCTTGTAGGAAAAAACGACGTCATTTTGCCTCTGATGAAAC
>JANIIA010000008.1:12671519-12682865 GCA_027478495.1 Erythroxylum alaternifolium | reverse complement strand
GACTGAGATTGAATCTATTCCTAAATCCCTCTTGAAAAAAATTGTGATGATTTTAAATAAAATTTTACTAGAAATTCTGATCTTTCAATGCTTTATATATGTATTGTAATTGGTTGTAAAAGGGCTTGAGGAAATATGGTTTAGTTTGTGCGATATATATTAATAAGTGTAGTTGTTTTATTTTGCATGTGAATGATTAAACCATTTTGAGCTAAGAGTTACAAGCGTAAAACATAAACTTTGTTGAATTTTATTCCCATAAAAGGGAAAGTACCCAATAGGTTAAGAGATATGGTCAAAATTTTGAAACTAGTAAATCTAGTAAGAATAAAGTTGAGTTTGGGATTATACTCATGATTTGAGTGCCCAGAGAACTGATATAAAAGTTTGTTAAAACATGAAAGTTTTAGTTTTATATATTGGGTAATTTTTTATGCTGTGATATGGATAAATTCATAATAGTCTGGGATATATAGCTGATTTACAATAGATTGTTTAGGTTATTAGGGCATCAACATGTTATGCTATTGAGAGCTAATTTTGGGGACTGTAAGAATTGAATTTGGGAAGATTTTCAACATAAAAATTATATATGTGTGTGTGAGTGTGTGTGTGTGAGTGAGAAAGAGAGAGAGAGAGAGAGAGAGTAATAAGTGTGAAAAATTTTGTGGTTTATATCCAAATGATTTTCAGGTTATGCTTGATGGGAATTTGTTACTCTATGAATAAATTTTGTGATTGTTGTGAGTCATTATGAATGTCCCATGAAAAGTTTTTTTTTATATCTTGAAATGGATGGTGTAGGAAATATGTGATTGCTTACGAGAAATTTTTTAAGTTATCAATGTTGTTATGTATGAATATAGTCTTGATTATGAAATGTGGTGAAATTCTATAGCATGTGTCTTGAACCTTTTGCTAGAGTGAAAATTGTGCTGTTTGTTTCAAAAAGTACAGTGAAGTGAAATGTTGTCCATGAAAAATTGATCATAAATGAGTTGATTAAATAAAATGAATAAAACAACTAAGTAAGGTGACTTCAGCAAATTTTATTAAGTAAAGATCTAAGCGAGGTGGCTTAGGTAAAAGACGAAAGTGAGGTGACTTAGGCAAAAGACATAAGTGAGACAACTTAGGAAAATTTTCCTTAAACAAAGGCCTAAGAGAGGTGGCTTAGGTAAAAGACCTAATTAAGGAGACTTAGGCAAAATTTCCTTAAACAAAGACCTAAGTGAGGCATTTTAGGCAAGAGAACTAAATGAGGAGAGTTAGGCAATGAAATAAGGATCCCTAAGTTAAAGAGTTAATGGAAATGAATAAAAACTTAATGAAGGACATGTGTAATGAAATTGAGCTACTTGGATGCTTTATGCTTGATATATCATTTCTTGTTTAAAGAAATGATATATTGTTAAGTGGTTAATGATTGTTCTTATTAATGAACTTATGCTTTAATAAATATGATGATGCTCGATTCTAGAATGGAAGTCTTGCTTAAACCTTGATATGAAATGTGACAATTGACCTTATGTCTTGAAGTAGGCGATGCTTATGTTAGAGTGTTATTGATACATTAGTAAGCATGGTTGTGTTAGAACATAGGTAGTAAACTTACAACTTGTTTTTATAAAACAAAATAGTTTTCAAAATAAAAATGAATTTTCTGATGCATGACTACTCACAAGTAAAAATATTTTCCCTTTTATAATGTAAAACTTAAGTTTTCATTAATTTTCCCCTTCCCTAGAAAAAAGAAAAAATTATTAAGTCAACTAGCTAGCAACAACAACAATAAACAGAAGTAAGGTCTAGACAAGGTTGAACAAAGTTGTCTAATTGATCTCATTCTTCTTATGTATTTGAAACATTATGTCTTTGAATGTCAATATGGACATTGGTGGCATTAGTTTTGTAGTGAACTTGCAAACTATAATTATTATGTGGCTTTTAAATAGGATTTGAACTTAAATAGTGAATGATGATGGGATTACACTTGGACTATTATAATGAAAGAATGATAGGATGCCTATTTGTACTTAAAATATCTTGTTAGTTGAATGACGACTATCTGGATAGAATGTATGAAAAGGCTAAGTCATGTGCACTTGTAGGTTTAACTTAGCACCCAAGTGTCTAGTTAATACTATGTGATCCACCCTGGACCTTGTTAAGGTGGGGGTGTGATATGGATGAATTAAGTATTGATATAACTTATACTGAAATGGAGTATTCTTTATACTCAAAGATGGTACTCCTATTATTTACTATACTTGTTACTTATTTTTAAAGCGTTATGACATCTTTTATACATAGAGCTGGTATTACATGTATTGAGTCATAATATAGTTTATTAAGGTATTGTATTATTTTCATTGATTCATTATATTCTTGTTTAAATGTGTAGTTGTTACTTATCATTAATAAATGATAGTATTTTTTGTAAATAGGTGTGATATTGGATAAATAGAGTACTAGTATAATTTTTTGATCTACGTATTCTTTGTACTTATAGAGAATTCTTTTATTTTCACCAAAAATTTTACTTATTTTTATACATAGCAATATTATTGAATATACTGAGTTCTAGTATAGTTTTATTTTTCACTCAGTCATTATTTTCCCGTTAAATGTATAGGTGTTACTTATCTATTATGAATGATGGTTTCTTTTGTACATAGGCATGATATTGGGTAAATAGAGAGTTTGTATTGAGCCAAGATATTCTTTGCACTCATAGATGGTATTCCCTTTTTTTTATACTAAAGTTGTTACTTATTTTTAGAGTTTCACGGTAGTTTTTGTATACAGTAATGGTATTGAATATTATAATTCATGGAATTGTTTGTATTAAGGCATGATATTCTTTCTACTTAGTTATTATACTCCCTTTCAAATATGTAGGTGCTAGTTATGTGTAACAAGTGATAATATTTTTCTACATAGGTTTGATTCTGGATAAAAATAGTGCTAATATAGTTCTTATTAATCCAAGATATTCTTGGTACTTAGTATTAGTATTCCCATTTTAAATTGTACATGGTACTTCTTTTTAATTTCTAACAATATTTTTGTTGATGTAGTTGATATTATATCTTGATATAGTTTCTATTGAGTCATGAAATTGTTTATACTAAATTATGATATTCCTATATTAAATTAAAGTTATTTATTAATTAAAATGAACAATGTTACCTTTTGTACATTTGTGTGGTACAATATATAATGAACCACGGTACTGCTTCTATGAATTTTTGGTGGATATTCATATATTAAAGTTTAAATGTCACTAATAAGTAAGGGGTCAGGTCAAGGGATTAAAGTCTTCTATGTTGTCTTTGAACAAACTTTTTTCGTGGTGGTGTAATATTTTATAAAGAAGCCTTATACTTTTTGGAATATAGGGACATAAAATTCAAACATTCAATACAAGAAAACAAGGAAATTTGTGACCTTTTTAAAACGTCACAGAATGTCAAAAAACATCACAAAAAACGTCGCATAATGTAGTATAGGCAAAGGGTTTCTGTGACGTTTTGTGTCAAACGTCACAGTTTTGCGACGTTTTTGGAAACGTCATGGAAAGTTAGAATTCTGTGACATTTTGGAAACGTCGCAGAATTCAAAAACGTCGTAGACAGTTTTATTATTTTTAATTATTTTTTTCCATTGTTTCGAAAATCATTTTAATTTAATAATTTTTAATTTTAATAATTATTTTTTAAAATACAATTTTTTAAATCTTATTTGTTTAATAATTATTCATTATTATTTATGAATTTTATTTATTTAATAATTCTTCAATTTTTATCATTAATTTTAATAATTATTCATGTATCATAGGAATTTTATACTTGTATACAATGTATTATTTAATTGAAATTCGCAAACATATCATAATACACTAATTAATATCAAAAGTACATCATAAGTGTATAGTAAATAATCTTAAGTAATAATATATCAATATGAGTACATATATTTAAGGAAATATAATATTCAATCTTAGGCTTTCGAAGAGGTGGATAGTTGTTGGAAACAATTACCAACTTTGCTATAAGCAAACATACAGATCAACTTTTATGTGATAAAAAAAAGAAATAGCAATTGAAGTATTCAAAGTTTTTAACAAAAAGATTACTGTAATCCAAATAATAAAGAAGCATGTACACATCTTCAGTAAGAAAATTATTGTACGTAGTACTGCAACCTCCAAAGATCTCTTAAAACATACAAAGTCAACCTCGTAGGAAACACTGTTGATGCCCATAAAGCAAGATCTTTAAAATCCTCTGCTCTGAAGTTGACTTAGAAAATATCTTTCATCGTCAATACTAATCAAAGACTCTAAAGCATATAGCGTAATTGTCTTTCTAGGCTTACCACCTTGTGTAGCATCCTTTATTATCTGATTAGATCATATAAAATTAGAGCAAATGAAATAGTAAACTGAATTATGAAGCAATTACATCACAAATTACAAAGACTGAAAATTGTGAAGCCTCAAAGTCATGTAAATAATTGGTCTCTATAAACATTGTACAAATAAAGCCTTACTGATACAAAATCTCGGATCAATTTTCAAATGAAGATATTCTTTTCGCTGTAGAAACCTGAAAAAAATAAGTTTGTAGATCAAAATGGTCAAATGGTTAAAAAAGGAAACCAGAATCATTATGAAATATTGCATCATCCTGCAGTAGTACAAATTAAAAGAACATAAGTGAATCTCAGGTATTCAGAAATAGACTTCAACTATTTGTGACCAGCTAGTTAACATATGAAGTTGTGCAACTTGTTCTTCTAAGTTCTTGTCATACCTCCAACCCCATCTCAGGACCACTTGAATTGCCTCTCTTACTTCATTGAGCTCAGCTTCAGTTCCAAAGTTATTTAACTGGGGGTAAACTGAATTGAATTTCTGAGGAATAGATAAAAGGTAAAAAGAAATTGAGTACTGAGATACTTCTATCTGAAATTAGGAAGTGCATAATTTAAGGATAAGTAAAATGAGAGAGCTATTTAATCTGCATCAGCATCTAAAACAAAACAACTTACTTGCCACATTCCAATAACAGAAATATATCGCATTCCCAAAAAATTATTTAAAAAATTACAAAAAGTGAATTAATCCAACCAATACAACAAACCCCCAGTGAGCTCAAATCCACCTCCATACTCTCATTTCCATCCTAATTTCATAAACTATCGGATTCAAAACCCTAACCTGAAGAATCCTCACACACCCAAATTTAGTTCAATCAACAAACTAAATCAAAACTCAAAATGGATAAACTTGATAAATCAAAGAGCAGAGATTGAAGAACACAAACCTAGGATTATAAAACGGCCCGACCTTGTTGGCATAAAGAGGAACATCATCGGCTACTTTGTAACGATGATCTAATGCGTCAGATCTAACCTGCATTACAACACCGCATAAGATTAGTATAGTAGATACAAAGCACGTCACTAATTTTTTGTTCTCCATCCCAAACAGAGCTAGAAAGAGAGGGTTATTAGTTGAGTGAAGATGCAAGGGATGGGAATGGAATTGCTATACGGAAGAAGGAAAACACTAGCCTTCAAAATGAAGAACCCTAGTCTGTTCGACAGGATAAAGAGAAGATGAGAAGGATAGACAACTACAGAAAGGGCTTTAGGGTACACGGTGTATGGACTATGGAGTGTGTTACTTTCAAATATTAATTAAACGTAAAAGCCAACCGACGTTTTATTCAACAAAAAGTCGCGGTTTCTATTTCGTGACGTTTTAATAAAAAAACGTCGCAAAAAATGTTACAAATTTGCGACGTTTTGTCAAAACGTCGTGAAAAATTCTAACTTTTTGTGAAGTTTTTTAAACATCACGAAAAGTCTTCACATTCAGTAACGTTTTATCAATAAACATCGCGAATTGTGTTGTTTTCTTGTAGTGAGTTCATGCTATATCCTATACCTACAGACTGAGCTATTATTGACTAGAATAGGTCATAAATAATATCTAAATATAACAATTCCTATATAAAATACTTTGGAGATCTCACGTCAAATGATCACTTATACAATCATCATAATGGAAATTTTCATAAATATACAAGTAATACTTCAAATGGACTTCCCATATGGGATAAGTTCAGTAAACTTATTCTCTAACAAGTATCCACGCGTTTGTTTAAATATCTCCATACTTTAATCTATGAAATCAACTATTTCTTTTATAAGGAAAAATATAATATGTGCTAGTCTTTTGACATCCTATTAATACCAGGTTTTAATAAAACAATGATTATGAACGACTTAGGGACGATACATAAATGCAACATGTATTTCATAATTATAATCTTATCATAATTTTATTTATAATGTACATTTATCTCTTGGAATTTATCATTCACATCTAAATATATATAATATAAACAATGTTTATAAATAATTATCACTAAATTACAACCAATAGATTGAATGTAGGATATAAACCTATCTTTGTAAAGATTGTTGTTATTATCATTATCTTACAAATTAAACATATAAAGGTGTTATGAGTTAAACCAAGTCTAACTATTTCAGAAATTATAGTTAACCCAATTTGTCAAAATACGTTATTGATTATCTGGCCATTATCATGGATAGTTTTCCCGTAAGTACTATTTCGTAGGGAACATATTTTGGTAATTATCTATCATTATGCACAATGAGAATAGTATGATTACAAGTTGACTAGAATTTGGAGACGGGCTCTCGGAAGCAAACGAATTGTAGTGAGTAGCAGCTTTCAACACCAAAGCTGATGATGATCATCATCACTCACATCAAAAAGCAATCGATGTATGAGTTATAACTACTCCGCAAAGATAGAGATAGGTAGCTTTCTTTGCGTTGCCTGTTGACAAAACGTAATTAGTATCTTCCAAGACTAATTTGGCCTATACTTATCCTTGGACAAAAGGGGCATGCAAGTCAAGAATGCTCTTCTTATTGGTTACTTGATGAGAGTTTTTGGCATGTGATATGCCTCCATAGCGATCCACACTTGGCAAAGACAGTGGCTAAGCACTCGCATGCCTTTGTCACATAGAGAGGCGAGGTTGTTAGTTGCAATTAAAAACGCAGTCTTGGTGCTAACTCGACACATACTGGTTTAGTATATAAATAACTAGGTCTTCGTACTAGGTCAATTGTGTTTTTGTATGTTATTGAATTTACATAAGAAATTGTTGTACTCTTACGAACCTACAAATAACATATAACTTGAAGGCGATCCACATGTCAAATTAAATGCAAACATGATGGTGAGTGGGCTATTGGGCTCTTGAGGTAGAAGGCATGAGAAGCACATGATCTTGTCTTCAGAACAATATATCTTACTAGACCAATAAAGTCAGTCCAACTTATGGTATGAAATTATTGCTTTGATTGTGATCAACAGCTCATTATTCTATTCAACACATATCAACACTCGCGTAGACTTAATTATTGAAGGATAAGGGTCATCGGTACCACCTGGCATTGGAATCTATTTTACTGTTAAAATTACTTGGGCATACGCAATAAGAGACTGATTAAATGCTTGCTGCTCTGTTTTTCTTTCTGTACTGGGTCCATGCTCAGTAACAGTGGCGTGTTAGAAGCATTATGCATTATCTGGGGAAGTATATACTAACCAGAAATTGAGTTTTTCATGGTTTCTGTTGAACTTGATTTGCGATCGATTGAGTTTTTTATGGTTTCTGTTGAACTTGATTTGCCATTGAAGAGTTCTGAGTCATATTCTTTTACCTTTAATTTTAAGGCTATATCTTTTATAATTTCAGTCCGACGAGCATTAGTAATTAACAAGTTAGCCACTGAACAAAATTAGAAAGGAAAAGTCATGCATGCCCGTTGGGAGTTGCACTAATCAGTTAGCCAGCTTGAGCCCAATATACGAGTCACTTCACCACACGTATTTGTATTTAATGATGTCTGTGCCGTAGTGTTTTCTTGCAAAGATAAGATCTTGACTTTGTCCTCTGGGAGATGAACGGAGTTCTACGCAGATCCAACATTTGAAGCTATTATTATCATATGGTTTTGTTTATTTAAAGGGTAGGTAGATAGGGACGCTTTTTCTTTACTTTTCTTGCTGTTCCATTGATAATGGAATTCATGAGGGACTTATGCCTCTTCCCACGCCTTTACAGTATGGAAGTAACGAATTATATGGATTACTTGCATGTCCAGCACCAAATTCCTAGTGTCCTGTTATTTATGGTATCTATAAAAACATGAAAAGAAAACCCCAAAGTCAAGTAAATTAGAAACTGCTCTTCACTGTTCACATGTGCATTAAATACCATTCTGCAGATCTTCAAGGCAGGTATCTCCCTGCCCTTAAATTTCTCTTTAAACTGAGTGGAAAGAACATTTATTGGAGAAAGAGAAGGGATTAATTACTCATGGACTTCATGCCTTCATCCGATACATTATCTCTTACTTGAAAAAAAGAAAGAACGATTCAAGAAAACTACTTGACCTATGCTGGTATGAAGTGTAAAATCATGAAGCATTTTCACGACTAGGACGTTGCAATGCTAAGTTAGAAATTCTTAAAACCCCATAGTGCAAGTGAGATAGTAAAGGACTCTTTTGGTTTAAGTGAAGTCACGAGTTCAAACTCTTTGCATGTATACAGTCGTTTAAAACTTAGGGTTAGACCTTTGCCTCCCACAAGAGATTTACTTGGCTCGAGTGGGGATCAATTTGGGTATGGATAGCTTAAAGGTGTTTTCCCATAGTTGGGACCTGCCTAGGACACCTCGTGGGCAACAAAAAAAAAAAAGAAATTCTTAATTGAACACTTAAAAAGCTTAAGGTGACTTAGAGCTATCTTTCTGAAAGACAGTTTTGCCCTTAGTGGCAATTTTGTGATTTTCCTATATGATGGACAGTTATTAATTGTAATTTTAGTTTTTCAATAAATTACCAGTTATATTACATAATTTGATCCAGATAAAGGTAATACAGTGACCTAATAAATGATTTAGATTCATGGGTCAAAGTCCGGGTAAAAAATGGGTCCCTTTTAGTATAGACCTAGTCCATATCGGCCTTGTGATTGGGAAGCTCGATATGGAAGCTATATAAATAGGTTATGGTCTCTTGTAATTGCTCAGATCATTCATGAGCATTCAAAACTCTAACATTTAAGATAACTCGTGTTTTGAGAAAACTGAAGAAAGGCCTAGATCATGTGCCGATGAACGTTTTCTATAAACGTCCCGGGGAGATTTGAGATCGTTTGGCAGTCGAAATCAGCTTCAGAACACGGGATGGAACCGAAATCAGGTATTCCACATTTTTTCATTTTTAATCCTTTCACGACCGATCCTGGGTACGTAATAAGGTCTGTTCTACGTATTACATGTGGTATTAGAGCAGCTACATGATTGAATTGCCAGAAACGAAGGTTTTTTAGTTTTTCATCTCATATGATTTTTCTCCGTTTTTGATTCGTTTTTTAGTTTTTTTACATAAATAATTACGTAGAAGTGGTATACATGAGGTTAGCCTTGGAAAATTGGTCAAAAATGGGCCAAAGAGAGTGAAAATCGAGCCTTTGGGAATTTTTTAAAGTGATTTTCCAATTTTTCTAGATTTATTACATTAATAATTGGATTCCAGAAAAGTTTTTGAAGCTTTTTTAAAGCCAAATTTGAGTGCATTTTCGTACTCCGAATAGCACATAAGGGAGACACTTAAAGTTTTATATCTCGTATGGTAAGTTCGGTATTTGGAAAAGTATGATGGATATTCTCATTGAGATTTTTTAAATAAAAATCTCAAATAAAGTTTAAAGACAATGTTTTCGACTTTTGCATATGATTATTTGACTGTGCATTTAGTTTTTGCATTTATAATTAATTTTCACATACATTATGTCCATATTAAATGTGAGGATGATATAAAGTTGTATCCTTTGTGTTTGTGATATTTTTTTGGGTACTGATAAAATTGTAGTCACTACAGTGGTCTTTCAAATTAGTATTTAGACTGTATCACTTGCATGTTTGGGGATGTTTTTGATCTCATATTCGGTTATTCTGCCCACAAGTGTTGAACTTATATGAGATTTTGAGATGTATATAAAGGCACTAGATGGAGGAAGACTACTACTTAAATGATTTATTCACCCACAGGTGGTAGTGTCATGAGAGTTGTTGGTTTGTACTCTGATCGCTTTTATGTGTGGAGGTCTAGTTACATATATTATGTATTCAGCCCACAAGTGTTTCATAATATGTGTAACCGGATTTTCAGTAGAGATACTATTTAATGTTTAAAGTATCGTTGTCATCATGCATTTATGCTGATTTTGGCATTGTCTTTTCTGTTTTTCAGTTACCTTTTCAATCAACAACAATGCCGTCACTATTGAAATCTTGAATGGTTTCAACTACAAGAAGTGGAAGAAAGACGTGGAGTTCTCATTGGAGATAACGGACATCAGCATAGACATGCCTATCGAGCGGCCTCCTCCACGTGCAGATGTCAGCTCAGAAGTTGACAAAGCAACTATGGTGGCTTGGGAAAGGTCAAACAGGTTGTGCTATTTGACCATCAAGAGGTCGATACCGGACCACCTGTTGAGCAGACTTGCAGAGACGATAGTAATAAGAGAGTTTATGGACAACATCTCCCAGAGGTACATGGTCTCTTCTAATGTTGAGAAGAGCGCCCTGATCAAGGAGCTTTTCTTCATGAGGTACACCGGAGAAGAAGGTGTGTAGGAGTATATCATTCGGATGGTGCACCTTCAGAGTAGGCGAAGACACTTGATAAAGACGACTTGATAGTGCATCAGGCAGTAAACACTCTTCTGCAAGAGTTTGAGATTTTGGTTACATCCTACATCTCACAGGATGAGACTTTGGACATCAATGCCTTGATTTCCTGGTATGTTGTAGCAGAGAAAAAGATCAAGAGCTCCCCTCATTTAGCTATGTTTGCAGTCGCGAAGGGTAAGGGGAAGGCCAAACTCCAGCAACCTAAGGGTAAAGGTAAGGGTAAGACCCCCAAACCCTCTCCTCAAATTTAGAGTTGGCAGTCGAGCATTGCTAACCCTACGTATGGTTACTGTCTCCAAAGGTGGAGACAGATGACAAAACAAAAAAATCTTGTGTCTCACAGTCTTTGCTTACTGACCCTACTAATTTTTGTTCCGACTCCAAATGACAGAGACATAAATTTTTTGTTCTTTCCAAAACTGAGGGACAAGATTTCTTGTCCCTGTGATAGAAACAAAACACATAAGCAATTTCCAGAAATACCCCTCCCCCACGAGTTGACAAAACACATATGACTAATAAT
>JANIIA010000008.1:12661266-12671419 GCA_027478495.1 Erythroxylum alaternifolium | reverse complement strand
CTTAAATTACTTATCTCAAAAAGAAGAGGGTTGTAGGCTGTTATCAAACTACGGAAGAAGAAACCTCGGATGGAAACAAAAGGGATGACGAAATGATGACAATTGGTGGCAATTAGATGCGAAAAAGTTGTTGAGAAGACGTTTTCTCTATAACCCACAGTGTCACAGCTCTTGTGAATGAATTCCAATTCCTAACATATTTTCAATATTCTTTTTATCAAGAATATCATAACTAGAATTAATGAAATTGACGGGAAAAATAGGAGAAAGGTGAAGACCTCGCATTCAGGGATGGTGAGGAAATTGCGAAGGAGGAGACGCCTGTTACGGTGTTCGTCGTACCTCTCGTCATCTCCCTTCTTTATGCACTATGATTCAACCCACCTTGTTGAATCAAGTGGTTGCTCAACTATAATTCACCCAAACAGATTGATATGAATCCCTAAGTTACATAATCATTCTGAGATAAGAAAACGCAAGCGCAAGTAGAAAGATAAGATACCAAACAAAGAAATAAAAAAAACTACTCAACAAAGGGAACAATACCTTACAAACGAAAACTTAGGAATCAAGGCCTCTAATGATGACGGTGAAATATGGTAACCACAAACAAAGCGAAATACATAGCCCGGGCGGCGTAAACCTTGCGTTGCATTTCACTTGCTGCAAAGAGAAGGTAGAGAGAAGAAACCAGTTTTGGGTGGGAATAAGGTAGAGAGAAGAAACCAGAGAAGAAGAAACGTCAGAGAAGAAATCAACAAAATGGTGGGAAAGGAAAGTGCGAGAAGAAAATTTACTTTTAAATAGCCAATAACGATGTTTTATTCAACAAAACATCGCGGTTTCTATTTTGTGACGTTTTAATTAAAAACGTCGCAATAAGTGTTACAAATCGTCAACATTTTCGTAAAACGTCATAGAAAATTTGAACTTTCGTGACGTTTAAAGTTTTCACATTCAATAAAACGTCGCTGATTGTGTTGTTATTGTAGTGATTATTAAAGCTTTTTATTTGTTACTTACAATATTTTACTCGAAAAATCATATTAATAAGGATGGATAATAACATTTTAGAATGTTCGTAACTCATTTTTCTTGCCAACAGATACTTCATTTAGGAAACTCAACATGTGAAAAAATAAAAAATGTACTAGAAATTAACACAACATAATTCTTACAATAATTTTTAAACAATAATCTACAACACGATCCTTACATTATACCATAAGTAGTACTATCATATTAGTCAGTATGCATTACATAAACTATACTACTAGATAATATAATATATACCAACATATGTTAAAAATCATAAGAAGCCATTTCAAAATAAACTATACACAACTTGATTGCCTATTTTTAATGAAGTATAGCTTAATTGGGCTAATTTGGTTAAGTTGCTAGGTTTTCTATGGTGTCAAAATGGTACTCACCTAAGATGGAGTGATTAAGGTGTCGAGATTGTCTATTATTGACAAAACAGAGTTTATCTTCGTCCATCATGAACAACTCGAAATCTCTTCTTTTTTATCATCATTATTGATTTGCAAATGTGATCATGTTTGATACCTTAGAGATAGAGAGAAAAAGGAGAAGGAGATACTATATACTAATAAAAATATAAAAATTAGGAAATTTAATAGTGATGTAAGTTCTTTATTTTAAAATTCTCTAAGAGAAATTAATACCGAGCTATTCGTTTATATATTATATTATAAAATTACATAATTATTTTTTATAACTATTAGTTCTGTTATTAGTAGGACATGGTTATTATGAGATTAGGTTATTCGGCCTTTTCAAAAATCTATTTTCAGTCATTATAAAATAGCAAGTGGAATGAGGTGACATTTTTTACGTGCGTGTCCCAGACAACTTGATGACAAGAAATGATTTGTAGTCGTAGGATTTAGGTGAGCCGCCCCAACTTCTAGCCATTGATATATAAATACATAGATCTTTGACATTTGCATGCTTTGGTTCAATGCCATACTCTTTCCCATGCAACCGTCAGCGATGACAAATAATTTATTAAGGATAACAATTTTCAATTTGGTTGACTGCTAACCTTTTGAGTCTTTTGGTAGGGAATCTAACATTGTACGCCTTTTACCATTTGGCACCTAACTTGACATCTTTTTCTTTCGGTAGTATATGCTCTACTAACCATGGCAGACTTTTGACAACAACCTAGGTTGACAAGTCTACGACTCATAATATTTTAACGAGAAATAGATATAAGATGATTCCTGAATTACATATGTATGACGTTTTGCTTTTTGTTAGGACGTCGAGAAGCCATGTGGCATGCTCTAGAGTTTATTTTAATATTAAAGGGTAGGTGGATTTTTCCAAGTGCACGAGTACCTGCTTTGGACTTGTTCAGTTCTCTGGTTGGGAGTTTTAGTTTGACAAGAATGCTTCATATCCTATGTGATATGATGAAGCTCATGTTGAGAATGTATTCACATTAGAAGTAGTTCATGCTACAGTTTCTTTTAGTCATCATGTTGTCGTCAGTTCTCTAATTTTCTTGAAGATGAAGTATAAAGTTCTTCACTAATTTTTTCTCTTCCTTTATATTTTCAAGACTATGAAAAATTTAACATCATATTATATGAATAGTATTTGGGTTTCTAATAATTATTTCATAAATGATCTTTCTAATAATCAACAAGTAATAAGAGCTTTTACTTAAAAATAAAAGTTAGGATTACTATTAATTAAATGCACTATGTAATTGAATAAATTAAAATTTTGATAACTTTAAGATCTACTCAAAGTTAAATTTAGGCAAACTATTGGAAAATTATAATCATCATTAATCCCATCATTATTATTATACAATGTGGTAACAATTACAACTCAATTTCTTATTCTATAAAATTGCTGTATATTCTCCTATCTCATTAGTTTGGCCCTTTTTGTTTATGAATATAAGAAACAAAACACCCTATCGATTTTGATATAATAACAGAAAATATTTATGTGTTCATTTTCTTCGCTTTAGTTCATAAATAGATGTATGTGTAAAGATGATACTTTAATATTAGCTCGAATTGTAGGTTAATTTTATGTATAGATTAATATGACCTAAACCAACTCATCCATCTTTAGGTCTATTTAATTAATTTGTAATTATCCTATTAAAGCACTTATTACATATAAGATTGTTTGAAATAGTTGTTAATTTTATATGAAAATCAATTTTATATTAAAAAATTTATTAAGGATTAGATAAAAAGCAGTGAACAAGATATGAATTTTAATAACTAATATAGGTGTTGGACCAATTGAGGTCGTAACTAATTGTTTTAATGAAAATAAAATATATTAGTATTAATGAATTTATTTTTAGTGAAATTAGCAGCTCTATTATAATGAATTAAGCAATACGTAAAAGATAAAGTTTAGATAAAGGAAAAAGCAAGCAAATGATCCAATTGAATAAATTGAATAATCAAAGGATAGAAAAAACGAGCAAGATGGAGTTGTGTATATATATATATATATATCTTAAGAGAGTTTGGGGGAAGTTCAAGTCAAGAACCAATAGCAAGAAAAATTAAGCATATTAAGATTTAACAAATCATTATGATTCTTCTAATAACTTTATCTAACTATTATTTTAATGAATTAGAGGCTGAGTTATTTTATGATTATTACATGAAGGAGATATTATATATATTTTGTAATACTTAAGAGGAAATATTGGCAATGGTTTAAAGAAAACCATTTTCATGCATCAAAATACTTTTAAAACCTTTTAAAAAGGTTTGGATTAAGGTCTATGAAATGTATATGTTCATTTCAAGGTGTTTTTGAGCATGATCAATATACATTGGTTGACCAGCATGTCATATTAGTTGACTAGTATCCTAAAAGAAAAGAAAAATGATGTATTCAAAGTTTGCAACCACATTGGTCGCTAAAATGGAATACTAGTATGACATATTGGTTGAGTAGTGTAATAGTGTAATTGACCAATACTACTATTATTAGTTATTGTAATAGCTAATTTTGTTTTTAATTTTAATTACTTTTAGGATAAATAGAACTTAAGTCTATTGTTTAATATATATTGACTCTTTGTTCAATGGTGTGACTAAGAAAGGGATGTTTTGAGTTTTTTAGTTATGAAATTGATGGAATTGAGAAAATTTTTTGGATACATATTATGATGGTTTCTCTTGACCTTAAAAAAATTTTGTGAAGGACTAGTCTTTGCTCTTTACCTATGACAAAGAAGATGTTGTATAGCTAGTTCTTATTCACTCATTCAAAGAAGAAGATAATAAATTTTTATGTAAAACTAGGCGAGTAGCCTACGTGGAGAAGCGAGATTATCATAATGACTCCTCTTTACCTATGACAAAGAAGATGTTATATAGATGGTTCTTATTCACTCATTGAAAGAAGAAGATAATAAATTTTTATGTAAAACTTAGCGAGTAGACGTAAGCTGAGGATTGTTTGATCAAACCATTATAAATTGATTTTCATTTCTTCTTATCTATTCTCTTTAATTATTATTATGATCGGTTTAAGATTATCGTATATGAATTTTTCATAATCATTTATTAGAATAGATAATTCATTCATTAATTTTTAAATAAGACAAAAAATACATATAATTCACCTTCTCTTATGTGTCATTTGAGGACTAACACCAAAAGACCATTTTGATAAGTCTTTAATGAAATAAAACAAGATTAAGTAAAAATTGAATTACATGTATTTACATCGAAAATGTTACTATAGTGATTCCAAAAACTTATGAATCTAAAATGAATTGAAAATTTATTTTATTAACCAGAAAATTATGTTAAATTTATGATTAAATAAATGATTTTAATCAAAATAAATTTATTATACTAAAATGAATTAATTTTAAAGATTACTATTATTTGGAAAAAGAAAACACGTACTCTTAATTATAAAAATAACCCAAATCTATAACTAATATAATTAAAAAACAAAGTTGATAAAATTAATATTATATATTAAAAAATTTAGGTAAAATTTAAATACATATAAGATACATAATACAAAAGATAGTTGGGTACTCTCTAATTAATATTAACAATAAAATTTACTAATTTTATATGTTAAGTTCATTGAAATTTATGTGCTTATGAAGTTAAAGAATTTATATATATTAAATTTATTTTTAAAATTACTTTTAGGTTATTTATAAAAACTAAAAATTACTATTCTATATATTTATTTTTAGTAATTATCAACTATAATAATCCATGATAGTCACTATAAACAATATTTTTGAAAGAGGCACGATATGAATTTTTTATATGATTTCATAATTAGTTTCCTATAAAGAAATCTTAAATATTTTAACAGGAAACGACGTTGATCCACTTGTCATTGATGCATGACTAGATTGTTCATTTATAACTTACAACTGGTTCATTATGGTTTTATGACATAATTATTAAAAGAGTTATCCTATGTATATTCGTTTAATTAATTGATGTATAATATAAAGTTTATTACATAAATGTATAGTAAATGAAATTATCATAAGATCATAATTATGAGATTCATATTGTATGTACATATTTTCTATAAATTGTTCCTGGTCATTTCCTACTAAAACTAGGTATTAATTGATCCAAAAGTTTAGCACATATTTTTTTAACCTATAAAAAAATAGTCAATGTAATAGATTAAAGTATAAAGATATTTAAACAAACATATGTTCGCATATTAGAGAATAAGTTCATTGAACTGACTTATTATGATAATTCTATTTGTGATAATTGTATAACTGATTTTTTGAATTAAGATTTCCAAAGAGTCTTGTATAAGGATTGTTATATTTTGATACTACTTATGACCTATCTTTGTCAATGATAGATCAATTGATAGTCGTTGTATATAGCATGAACTGTATCAAGGTTATTGAGTCATCAATATAGAATTTATTATCTGAAGTGATTAGAGAGAATTTTTCATTATTCCCAACAAATATAGCTTTAAAAATCTTTGAAAATGGTGGAAAGACACCTTAATGATAGTTTTTAAATGTGATCGATATAATCAGTTACCAATACTGGATAACTAATATTATTAGACTTAAAATAAAGTAGACTATAATATTATGCTCTATATCTAATCGAAACATTATATAATGAAAGGATTTAACATTATGGAAAAATCATGCATAAAAGATTAGTTAAAACCACTTTGAAATTCCTAATATTTGGATAGTAATAATGTGTTGCTAGATGCTAATCTTGACTTATGGATATAAAATATTTAGTTAAAGAGTAAAAGAAACAAATAAAATGAATTTATTATCTAATCTTAAATATGTTAAGATTATGATTTATAAATATTAATAATATATTTAGGAATTTAATGGGTCACACATAAAGAATGATCAATAAGAGAACATGGTAACTTAATCAAGTTAGATTTGGTTGTGAAGTTTAAAAAATTTGATGATCAAATATAAGATATTAGATATATAAGGACCAAATTTTATATTAGATGTTATTTGTACATAATTAGTATTTAATAAGAATTAATTATAATTCAAATTAGTGTAATTAATGGTATTTAATAAGAATTAATTATAATTCAAATTAAAGTATAATTAAAATTAAAATTGTATTTTAACTAAATTATTAGATAGTCAAAGTCCTATTATAAATTGGAAAAGGCTTTAAAGAGCTAGCAGTCCTTACTTGCCCCTCTTTATTCCACTTATAAAGTTCTTTTAACTAGTTTGCGTGAATACTATTATAGGCCAGAAATGTGTGTAGTTACGATAATTGTAATGAATCAATTTTAAAAACAGTTCAAGGGAAACTTTAAGAAAAATGATTAAGCTATACAATAAAGTATGACTTATGTTTATATTTTATTGTGCTTAAGCATCAATAATGCGATATAATCTAAAGGGTTCTTGACTTTGAAAAAATTAATTAAAAAGTTTCGTACCTCTTTCATCAATTTTCTAATAATGGTATCAAAGTCATCTTTTACTCTATGAATTGATTTTTTGTTCTTGTTTTTAGTATTAAATTTGGAATTGAAATTGTAATAGTTGTAAATCTTAATTGCATAACATATTAAAATATGAAATGTTCATATTAATGTCCTTTAATCATAAGTTGAAAACCTAAACCACAGGTAATCTAAAAAGTTCAAATTATAGAAACCCAAATCCCTTCACAGATTCTAGAATTCAATTCAAAGGAATACACATCCCTTTACACAATTTGGGTTTTGGAAGCCCATAAAAACAAAATTAATATGAGTCTTGGAAATTAACAATAAGCACCAAAAACAAGATTGGGAAATCCTAGCAGTAAAAATTGTGATATTGCTACTTTCTTAATCACGTTTCATTGTATCAGGTTTATGGATGCCTATGGTGGTTGAGTTATGACTGACGACCGTTTGTTAATTGCATTTAGGTATTGTAACTCATGTCGGTGCTAGGAGGAGTTATTTTCACTAGCATAAACTGGTTATAGGAGGTGCGATGCTACAACGACAAAGCAACTTCTAGCATGGTGGTGAGGAGCAGTGGCGGTGATGTCAGAGAAGGAATAAGTTGCTAGTTGCGTGATGTTGTGGAGTTGTAGTAGCGATGATGACGAGAAGAAGAAGAAGATGCCACTAGTGCCATAGGGAGAATGTTGGAGGTGGTGACTTCTTCGACATTGTGTGAGGCTTGTTGCTTGTCTCTAGCATCTCTTGTGGTCACTGCCTTTGGGATAAACCCGCGATAGTTAGAAATGACCGGCAACGACTTGTAGCACTCTAGTAGGTGGCAACAATGATAGATGAAAAGAAACGGTATGGCAGCTAGGGTTTAGAAAATAGGAAGAAGAGGGATGTTAGACAATGAGATTCCTTTCTAAGTTCCCTAGTAAGTTTCTTCCTAATATTCCATCATACACTCTGTTGCTCCATGTAAAAGATTTTCCTTTACAGGCCATTTGGAAACTTTCGAATTGATGAATTGGATTCAATTACATTTGTGGGATTAAATTGAATTCGATTTACATTGTTTGGAATAAATCTATAAATATTAGAATTGAATTCAATTATATTGTTTGGAACACAATAAAAATGAATTCAACTACTTTATATGACTTTTTTTATCCTTAACTAAAAATATTATGTAATCAATGTGTGTGAGTTTGTAGTAATTTGTATATTTGGAAAAATGTTTTGAAAAGAATTGGCTCTTCAATTCATACACCAAATCGGATCATTTGAGATGTGAATTGAATTTATAAAGAAAATAAGATTCAATTACGTGGTTGAATTCAAGTCATCTCTTTTTTAGGATTCCAAACGGATGAATTGAATTCAATTAAAAAAATTAATGAATTGAATCCAATTCATTAAATTCCAAACAGCCTATTAATTTTCAAGTAAGGGATTCCCAATTTCTCATCACAATCCTGAAAATCACTTCTAAAATTGTTGAAGGAAACATAACCCTCTACTTTAGAATAATAGAATAAATTGGTAGGCAAGCATACAAACTACTTCATTGAATGGGCAAATATATAGGTACAAGAGCTTGGCAGCTAGGGTTACAACAGTGAGAAAATATAACAATAACCCTCCTCGTATTTACACTTACCTAATAAGTTAAGGACTTAGCAAAGAATGAGAATATATTAACAAATATGTACTTTAACACTCCCCCTAAAGTTAGAGCATAGGGATTGAAAATACCCAGCTTGCCCATAAGAAAATGATGTTGATCACATCCCAAAGCCTTGGTGAGAGTGTCTGCAAGTTGCCACTTGATGGGAATGTGCTGTGTATCTTTCACTCTTACTTGAATTTTCTTGCGCATAAAGTGACAATCCAACTCAATATGCTTTGTGCGCTCACAGAAGACAGGATTAGAGGCGATATGAATCTTTGCTTTATTATCACAATAAAGTTTCATTGGATGCTTATGACTTATTGAGAGGTCACTTAGAAGACCTTTGAGCCAAACCAACTCATTAATAACAGAAGCCATAGAACGATATTCTGTTTCAGTAGAGGAACGAGCAACTATATGCTGCTTTTTTATCTTCCAAGAAATTAGTGCTTTGCCAAGTTTTGTAAAGTAGCTTGTAGTGGATCATCAAATATTAGGACAACTTGCCTGATTTGAATAATAAAAGTCATGAAGTAGGAGGCCATTATGGGCTAAGAATAGAACACCTTAACCAGGAGCTTATTTCAAAAAGCAGACTACACGCATAGCTACTTCAAAATGTATTTCACTCGAAGTTTGCATAAATTGACTAAGTAGATTTACCACATAGGTAATATCTAGTCTAGTAATAGTGAGATAAAGTAGTTTGCCTACTAGCCTTTGATATTGATTTGGGTCGTGAAACATCTTATCTACTGTTGATGCTAGTGTGTGTTGTTGTCGAATTAGAGAGTGAGCGAGATTACACCCATCATTCTTGTTTCCTTAAGAATATCCAAAGTGTATTTCCGTTGGGATAGAAAAATCCCTTACAATGAACGAGCTGCTTCTAAGCCAGGAAAGTATTTGAGCTTTCCAAAATCATCAATAAAAAATTGTCATTTAAGAAGATTATAAATTTTTGGATTAGTTAAGGATTATTCCTGACGATAATCATATTGTCGACATAAACTAAAATAACAATGAATGAATCTAATAATTTAAAGGTAAAAAGGGAGTAGTTGGATTTTGACTGTTTAAACCCAAATGCCAAAAGTGCACTTGATAGTTTAGCAAACCATTGGTGTGGTGCCTGTTTCAACCTATAAAAGGATTTTTTCAGTTTACACACGCGCGTATTTCTTGGTTGGAGGATTCTTGGTGGAGGTTTCATGTATATCTTTTCATCTAAGTCACCCTACAAAAAGGCATTATGAATGTCAACTTCGTGTAATTAATAATTTTTAATAGCTACTATTGCTAATAAGCATCTAACAGTAGTTAATTTTATAACAAGTGCAAAAGTTTCAGTGTGGTTTATCCCTTTAATTTGACTGGAACTCTTTGCCTCGAGTGTAATGCCCCAACATATACCCTAGAAGTATTATAGCATGTTTAAGGTGTATTAAGAAGTGAACATAATGAATTAAGTACATCTAAGTATAGTAAGAGATATAATGGTACTTAATGTAAAAG
>JANIIA010000008.1:12648103-12661166 GCA_027478495.1 Erythroxylum alaternifolium | reverse complement strand
TGTACACATTTTTTAAGCTTTAAGCTCTTTTTTCATTGGCCACTCTGGTCACAACTTCCTTTATCTAATCATGCATATCATATATTGAAATGCATTGAATCATATATATGCAATCAATTTCTATCATTCAGTATACATATTCACTTTTTACATTTTCATTGGACCTAAGTCTGATATTCAATATTTTTGTTGAGAACACATATTTATGTCAAATTCACAAACAATTACAACGCTTCCAATACATTCCCAATTAACAAACTCCTCGAACCATTAATGTCTGCAATTATCATATTGACATAAGTATCTGTCCAAGAATTGAAATTTAAGCAATTACATTGCCCAAAAGAGAAGAACAAGTGGATCTGGACAGAGAGGCAGAGGTACAGGTAGAGTGAGTTCAGCTGGTCCTACTGTCAATTACTAATCCTCCTCTTACTCCAGATTGTACTTTGTAAACTACGGGACAGTCCCTGATCTGATGTTCAAAAAAGTCACATTGAAGGCAAGCTCTTGATAACTTCTAACATTTCTCACAATACTTCTTACCACAGTGTTCACAGTTTGGCATCTGCCTAGAAACTGTACCTTTACCACTGCTAGATTGAACAAAACTGCCCCTCTATCTGAACCCTGACTGTCTTGATCTAGTCGGTGGTCAAAAAATTCTATTTTGATGTTTACTAAATCTTTTACCAGAATCAATTTGGGGCTTACCATGTCTCTTCATTATGAATTCCAGTCTATATTCTCCTTGTCCATCTTTTAACAACTGCTAGATTTATATCAAGGTGGCTCTCAGCTCAGTAAAACTGCTCAGATTTGTAATAGCTAGCCTCACCCTCATCTCCATATTTAACTTATCCTCAAACCTTCTACACTTGTCCTTCTCAGTAGGAATCAATGTAACAACATATCCCATCAACTTATTAAATCTTATTTCATACTTAACCACTGTAAGACTGTCTTGCTTTAGATATAGGAACTCTTTCATTTTCCTATCCAGGTAGATCTTTGACATGTAATTCTCCTTGAAGACTTTCAAAAAGTTTTCCCACTTTGAATTACAAGGCTTGGTGGCACTTTTTGGAATAGTTTTCCACTATTAGTAAGCTAGACTTTGCAGTAGTGAGACTATATAGTCAAACTTTTCATCTGACTCATAGTCCATCTAATAGAACACTCTTTTTGTCCTATCTAATCATCCTTCAGTCTCAACAGGGTTTGTACTTCTATAGAAGTCCACAGCCCCCTATTTTCTGAGTTTATCATACCTCCTTTCCTTCCTCTATGGAATTCTCTGAGGCATTGGATCAGATCAAGGTACGGGAGACTCTCTATTAACTTCTACAAGCTCTAGGTCAGCTAATTTTCCAACTTGATTACCTATAGTGGATGACCTATAATAAACAATAATCTTGATTGCTATCTATTTTCTCACTATATATCATATCTATATGCTTATATCTGTCCCTATGGATGCCAAGCCATGCTCTGATACAAAAAATTGTAACGCTTCACTTTCACGAGGCATATACCCAACGTCTAGAGGAAATTCAGGAATACACTCCATGAAAGCGGCATATTAGAGTAGTCATATTCACTTAATATGACATCATAGATTAAAACTCGAATACTCACGAATATCAACTCCTCATTACATTTATAAAACATAGTTACAATGTGGCATTATACTCTATAATTCATATATACAGTATCACAAAAATCGAAGAGCATACTACTTTTTTACAAAATATTTTAAATAGAATGAGAACTAACAAAAACATTCTATCTAACTCCTCAGTAGTAGTTGACTGACTTTTGAGCCATTTCTTGTTGTCTAAAACAAACACTTCTTCTAGAATGTCTTAGAAGCTAAATCTCCTCTCTTGTACCTGCAGGTCAATGTTGCAATTTTGATGAGTTTTATGAACTTAGTGAGCAAGCCATCATGGATGTGCTCACTTATATAAAACAAAGAAAAATTCATAATTCAATTTTTTGCAATCGAATCACATGACAATTACAGAATATCATATCACATTTCATTTCAGAACAGTTCATTTCAAACATTCAAATCATACATATCAATTTGTATATACAATGTACATGTGACTAATTTTCATTGTTCCTTTGTTGCAATCGAGTGCCTTTTTAATTGTCCCGTATCTATTATAGATACTGGGCTCATTGATAACTGTCTCATATCTATTATGGATGTCAGGCTCATTCACTACAAGAAAAGTAAAAATTAGCAACGGAACATTAGCGACAGAAAATATACCGTTGCAAATTATCGACGAAAAATCTATTTCCGTTGGTAAAGTTGATGGAAAAATTTTCGTTTAGCAACAATACTAATATCCGTCGCTAAATATGGAGGAAAATCATCCCGAAAAATTTTACGATAGAATTTGGCGATGGTATAATATGTCCGTCGGTAAATAAATCGTATTTAGCGACAGAAATTACCAACGAAAAATTACCATTGCAAATTACCGACGAAAAGTCCATTTCCATTGGTAAAGTTGACAAGGAAAATTTTTGTTTAGCGACAATACTAATATCCGTCGCTAAATATGGAGGAAAATCATCCCGAAAAATTTTGCGATGAAATTTAGCGACTGTATAATATGTCCGTTGGTAAATAAGTCGTATTTAGCGACAGAAATTACCGACAGAAAATTACCGTTGCAAATTACCGACGGAAAGTCCATTTCTGTTGGTAAAGTTGTCAAGGAAAATTTTTGTTTAGTGACGGTAATAATATCCGTGGATAAATATGGAGGGAAATCATTCCGGCAAATTTTGCGATGGAATTTAGCGACGGTATAAAGGCGGGAATTGTTGGCAGAATAAAAAAAATTTGAGTTTACCAACGGAAATTTCCGTCAGTAAAAATACGAAAATTGTTAGCGGAATAATAAAATTTTGAGTTTACCAACGGAAATTTTCGTCGGTAAATTCCATCGGTAAATTTTCTTTAAATTTAAACTCACCCAGCGTCCCCCCTCCCTAACCTGCGTCTTCTTCTTCCTTCTTTCTGCTGCGTCTTCTTCTTCCTTCTTACTGCTGCGTCTCCTCTCCAGTTTTCGTCTCTCCCGTTTCTCTGTTGTGGACTCCTTTTATGCTCATCGGTGTTGTCTTTTCCAACCATTGTCATCGTGTCCTTTAATGGAGGTATTTTTGCAACTACTGTCATGTGTTTTCTTGTATATTGGATGAAAGTTAATTTTTGTATTTGATTACTTTCGTTTATTTGTGCATTTTGTGATTGAAAAACAACTTTAAGGTATAAATGTTAGTGATAAAAGGGATAATACATGATTTTAATTGTGATGTTGGGATGAATTTCTTATGCATGTAAGGCGTTTGATGAAATATCTCCGGCTATTGTCGTCATGTCTCCGGCTACCGTCATCGTGTCTCCAGCTACCGTCATCTCTACTTTGGATGAGGTATTTTTCCACTGTAATATCATGAAATAAAATTTATTAACGGTATTGACAATATATTATAAAAAAAATTCTGATCAATTTACCGACGAAAACATGTAAACTGTTGGTAAATTTACCGACGAACAATGATTTTCCGTCTGTAAATTTACCAACCGAAAATAATTTTCCATCGGTAAATTTACGGACGGAAAATTATTTTCCGTCGGTAAATTTACCAACGGTTTACATTTTTCTGTCGGTAAATTTACAGACGGAAAATTATTTTCCATTAGTATTTATTAGCTACGGTCGTTTCTACGACACCTTTTTCCGTCGGTAAAGTCTGTTGCTAATACTACATACTGACGGAAAGTTAATATTTTCCGTCGGTAATTTCCATCGCAAAACAACGTTTTTCTTGTAGTGATTGTACTAATGAGCCTGTGGTTTTTTATACACATTTTTAAGCTTTAAGCTCTTTTTTCATTGGCCACTCCGATCACAACTTCCTTTATCTAATAATGCATATCATGTGTTGAAATGCATTGAGTCATATATATGCAATCAATTTCTATCATTCAGCATACACATTCACTTTTCACATTTTCATCGAACCTAAGTCCGGCATTCAATATTTTTGTTGAGAACACATATTTCTGTCAAATTCACATACAATTAGATCACTTCCAATACATTCCCAATTATCGAACTCCTCGAACCATCAATGTCTGGAATTATCATATTGACATAAGTATCAGTCGAATAATTGAAATTTAAGCAATTATATTGTCCAATAGAGCAGAGCAAGTGGATCTGGATAGAGAAGAAGAGGTAGTGGTAGAGTGAGTTCAACTGGTCCTATTGTCAGTTGTTGTTCCTCCTCTTGCTCCAGAACGTACTCTGTAAACTACAGGACAGTCCCTGATCTAATGTTCAAAGAAGTCACATTGAAGGCAAGCTCCTGACAACTTCTAACATTCCCCACTATGCTTCTTACCAAAGTGTTCATAGTTTGGCATCTACGCAGATACTGTACCTCTACCACCGCCAGATTGAACAAAACTGCCCCTCTATTTGAACCTCGACTGTCTCGATCTAATCGGTGGTCGAAAAATTCTATTTTGACGTTTACTAAATCTTCTACCAGAATTAATTTGGGATTCACCCTGCCTCTTCATTATGAATTCCAGTCTGTATTCTCATTATCCATCCTTTAACAGCTGCTAGATTTACATCAAGGTAGCTCTCAGCTCAGTAAAACTGCTCAAATTTATAATAGCTAGATTTGTCCTTACCTCCATATTTAACCCATCCTTATATCTTCCACACTTGTCCTCCTCCGTAGGAATCAATGCAGCAACATATCCCATCAACTTATTAAATCTTATTTCATACTTAACCACTGTAAGACTGTCTTGCTTCAGATATAGGAACTCTTTCATTTTCCTATCTAGGTAGATCTTTGACAAGTAATTCTCCTTGAAGACTTTCAAAAAGTTTTCCCACATTGAATTACAAGGCCTTCTGGTATTTCCTTGAACAGTCTTCCATCACTGGTAAACTAGACCTTGCAGTAGTGAGGTTACATAGTTAAACTTTTCATCTAACTCACAGTCCATCTGATCAAACACTCTTTCTGTCCTCTCTAATCATCCTTTAGCCTCAGCAGTGTCTGTACTTCTGTAGAAGTCCACAGCCCCCTATTTTCTGAGTTTGTTATAGCTCCTTTACTTCCTCTATGGAATTCTCTGAGGCATTTGATGAAATCGAGGTACAAGAGACTCTCTATTGGCTCCGATAGACTCTAAGTAAGCTGATTCTCCAACTTGATCACCTGTAGCAGATAACTTATAATAAATAATAATCTTAATTACTATCTGTTTTCTCACTATATATCATATCTATATGCTTATATATGTCCCTATGGATGCCAAACCATGCTTTGTTTCCAAAAACTGTAACACTCCACTTCCACGAGGCATATTCCCCACGTCTGGAGGACATTCAGGAATATACTCCATAAAAGCGGCGTGTTAGAGCAGTCACATTCACTTAATATAACATAATTGATTAAAACTCGTATACTCATGAATATCAACTCCTTATTCCATTTTAAAACATAATTACACTGTAGCATTACACTCCATAATTCATATATACAATATCAAAAAAATCTAAGAGCATGCTGCTTTCTTACAAAATATTTTAAATGGAATGAGAACTAAGAAAAACATTCTATCGAACTCCTCAATAGCAGCTGACCAACATTTGAGCCATTTCTTGTACCTGCAAGTCAACGTTGCAATTTTTATGAGTTTTGTGAACTTAGTGAGCAAGCCATCATGGATGTGCTCACTCATATAAAACAAAGAACAATTCATAATTCAATTTTGCAATCAAATCATATGACAATTACCTAATATCATATCACATTTCATTTCAGAATAGTTCATTTCAGACATTCTGATCCTACATATCAATTTCTATATGCAATGTACATGTGACTCACTTATATTGTTACTTTGTTGTGACCGAGTGCTTTTTTTATTATCCTATATCCATTGTGGATATCGGACTCATTGATAACTGTCCTATATCTATTGTAGATATCAGGCTCATTTTACTAGTGAGCTTGTTGCTCTTTATACACATTTTCTGAGTTTTAAGCTCTTTTTGCATTGGCCACTCTAGTCAGAACTTCCTTTATCTGATCATGCATATTATGTATTGAATCAAATATATGCAATCAATTTCTTTCATTTAGTATACACATTCACTTTTCACATTTTCATTGGACCTGAGTCCGACATTCAACATTTTTGTTGAGAGCACATATTTCTATCAGATTCATTTACAATTAGAACACTTCCAATACATTCCCAATTATCAAACTTCTCAGACTATTAATGTTTGGAAATATCATATTCACATAAGTATCATTTCAATAATTGAAATTTAAGCAATTATAATCAATCATAGTGAGAAACATCTAGGTTATTCACAGTAAGCTTTAGATAGCTATTGCCTTGACATCCTAGCAATGTCTGGATACTGTCATTCTATTTGCGCTTCTAAATCATACAAAATACACACATTTACACATTACTAAATTGCTCAATCATTCATATAAGTATTCAATCCTACACATATGTATAAGTGTTATGTATAATTCATTCTTAATGACATTCACGGGTATGTATATCCTTACTCGTACATCATACTAAATTGCTCAATCATTCATATAAGTATTCAATCCTACACATATGTATAAGTGTTATGTATAATTTATTCTTAATGACATTCACGGGTATGTATATCCTTACTCGTACATCATGATCATTCAAACACTATAACTTGTAAATGTCTAGCTTACACTTAAGGTTTACACCTCAAGAACACTTGATTATTCTAAATCATCAATCAATCATTCTCCAATGTTATTTTAGCATTATGTAATCAAACAATATCGAAATTCTCATTCAATCTTACTTAATTCTCATCATTCATCTCCTTTGAATCGCATTAGCATTTCCACGAATACATACATCCCTTTAGTACTCTAAATTTTCCAGATTTTTGAGACATTTATATCGTCAATATATTCTTAATTTATGACCTTAATTATCACACTAAACATATAAAACACTTTATCAACTATTCAAGCATCAAACTAGGTTCATTTCAAGCCCATTCAAGCCTAGTTACACCATAAGAAAGTACCTTATCATCAGCGGTTTCAAACATCACTTAAAAGACAAAATTTCATGTTCAAGCGTTGCCCATGATTGTGGATATCTTCCTAGGATTGTGACAAAAGCTAATGCATCTGCCCCCAGTCGTGGGACGAGTGCCACAATCATGGACCACCCTTTTTCATTCACTTTTTCTAGATTTTCAACTCTTTCCTAACATATCCAACACATCTTATGCATAGTTCATTATTTCTACTTCATTTCCTCTTCATTTTTTACCTCAATTTCATCCATAAAACAATCCCTAACTATGGTTTATCAATCATACAAAAATAGAACATGGTAACTATCATTCACTATCGTCTTAATTCTTCTCATTTTAAGAATACTACACTAGTTTTTTAGTTAACATAAATTCACCTTTATTTTACCTTAAATCCTAATTTATTTCATCTACATAACTTATAATCCATGGTTTTCATACTCTCAAAAATAGAACATGACATATATGTTCATCCATCAAATTTTCTGCACTCATCATCAATAAAAAAATAGGACACAAACACATCTCTTCATGCATCATCTTTCAGCTCTCATTCAAACACCATTTTCACTATCAACGCATCTAAAAAACATCCCTATAACAATTCATTAATTATTAATCATCATATACATAAAAATAAGATATGAATATACCCATTTCTTCATCCACATTTTAGCATATAATCAACTCCATTAACATTTTCAGTTTATCTTTAACTATCATTAAAAACATTTCTATTAAAGCAACCCATGAAGAGCCATAATATTCTTACTTGTTTTAACTCTAAGCTCTCTAAAAGATCATGTAACCTAGCTTTCCATGTTTATACGATCATCAACTATTTAAGAAGAATAAGCTAGGTTTTTATCAATAAGATGAAGGCAATGAATCTTGGAGTGGAAAGTGTTTAAATAAGACTCAACTTAGTGAGTGGGTTGATGAGAATGTTGTGAGTGCTAGATGTAGGTGTAGTAAATAAAAAAAAGTAGAAGAAAAAAGTATGAAATAAAAGTAGAAGTGAACGACAAATGAGATGGTCTTATAAAGATGAAAGTATCATGGGTGTTTAAGCTTGGTGGGTTTCATGACACATGTCATGACGCTCACCACATAATTAGTCTAATTAATATGACATTTACTTAAGCCAGCTAATGTCTCTTAATCTCCAATCCATTTGTCTCCCAATTTCTAAACCAATTGTCACCCAATTTTTAATGCCACTTGTCAATAATTTCTACTACCACGAGTCAATTTGTCTTGCCACTTGGCATTTTTCCTAGCATAATAATACACATAATTTCATAAATCCCTCAATTTTCACTAAAAATTCTTAATTAATAATTATAAATCACCAAATTAAAATTCACAACAAATAATTTATAGTTCACATCATAATCATTTAAAAATAATTTATACCCAGAAATTTGTCAATTGAGTACATGTACAATATTTGCAATGTGTACAAAAAACAATATTCACGTGTATGTATGCTTATGCTAATGATATGCATGTAAATGTAATGCATTTCATAATCGCTCATTGCTATTTCCTTTCTCATGTATCATGATCTAGGATTCTAACCCTAGATATGGAGAAACGAGTTATTACACTTAACACAAAAAGTAAAGTAAATAGATATAAATAAGAAATGCAGTATGGAAACAGAAATAATTGGTATTAATGAGCATTTGTGTTATTTGTAATGATGAATTGTAATGACGTGTAATTATATTGATGATTTGTATCATTAAACATTGAATATTAATATTTGGCTTATAAATATGCATATTCGGTATATGGATAATATGTTGAAGCATATTTGCATTATGTACTTTTCTTAAGTATGCCATCATTGTTTACATGAGAGTTAAATATCAATGTTTGGTTCATGAATGTGAATTTATGGTATGTGGGTTATGATATTTCCGAATGTGTGTGCTTGGCAGATAACTGTTATGAGTGGTCATCCAAACTAAGTATTTTCCCCACTAAGCTTTCAAGCTTAGCATGTGTGTTAATCCGTGTAGGTCCAAGTCATGGAAGTGAGGTACAGGGAACATATGCAGGGACTAAGGCCAACAGATAGAGGAAAAGTACTTTTAGAAGGTATTTTTAGTTAAAGATGATTGTACATGTAATGGTTAAAGGAAATTGTATGTTTTGTTTTGGATTATCATGTAAATGTAAACTGGTATCATTACTGTTAAATGATAATGTTAAGCATTGCGAAGTTTTGTATTGTCTATATGTATAGCATTGAATAGAATTGTATACCTTGAATGAATCTATAGGAATTTGATTGCTATGTGTGTAGGTGGTTGTAGGTTCTGTGCAGGGGGTGTTACAACGAGCCTCACCTTATATCTTTCAACCGTACCATCTGCTTTATGTTTGATTTTAAATACCCACTTAGAACCAATTGGCCTTTTGTTTAAAGGTAGAGAGACCAAACTCTATGTATGATTCCTTTCTAAAGCAAACACCTTTTGTTACACATCCTCTTACCAGTTGGGATCACCTTGAGCTTGAAAATAGTTTTTCAGTTTTTGACTAGTGGCTATAGCTGTAAGGAAGGCTTTATAGGAAGGTGAAATAAGGGAAGGTGAACGTGGTCTTTTCTTGATCATCAGGGTATATGAAAATTTAATTGTACCCTAAATATCCATCTAAGAAGCAATAAAATGAATGACCAGCCACCATTTCTATCACTTGGTCTATGAACGGGAGAGGAAAATGTTCTTTCTTAGTCAGTGAGTTAAGTTTTCAATAGTCTATGCACACTCTCCATCCTGTAATCGTTCTTATTAAAATTACTTCTCCACTCTCACTTTCTATTACCGTCATTCCACCCTTTTTAAGTACACATTGTATTGGACTGACCCATTCACTATCGAAGAAAAGATAAATTATCCCTGCATCTAAGAGTTTGATTATTTCTTTCTTAACCACCTCCTTCATGTTAGGGTTCAACCTTCATTAATTCTCCCTCACTGTTCTGCATCCTTTTTTGAGGTTTATTTAGTGCATACAAACATTCGTACCTATATTTTAAATATGATAAATCTTCCATCTGATGGTTTTCATTCACTTTCTCACAATTTTTACCACCTTACTTTTTTGTTTTTTATCCAATTGATTTAAGATGATTATAGATAACATTTGATCCTTCCCTAGAAAGGTGTATCTGAGTTGTGCAGGTAAATGTGTAAGCTCTAATGTGGGTGGTTTTTTTGTGGATGGTGGTATGGGTGCTTTAGTTCCGACTAATGCTAGCCATGTTCAATTTCAACAGGATATGCAGTAGCTTCAAGAGAGTATGTAACAACTTCAACAGAATACCCTACAATTCTAGCAGGATGAAAGGCAATCTTGGTCTAGTTTCCAAGATATGGAAAGCCAATAAAACTCAGGTACATCTCCGGAAGAATTGATGAATGTTGTTATTACTAACAATTTCCAATTTCAATAGAGCCTACAATGATAATTGAAACAGTTCTAGCAGAAAATAAGGCATATAACGTTTAGAACCAGAACTTGTTAAGCTAGATAGGTGAAATGGGAATAAGGATCGAACTTCTAGAATCACAAATGGAAGAGGAGCAATCATATCAACTCAGGGCATACCCTATGAACATAAGTGCATAAATCTTATAAAGTGATAAAGAAATTGAGATTCTTGAGTGAAATACTCAAGGAGTTGCCTGTATGGAAGAAGCAGATGAGGAGCTCGAAGTAGAAAAAGACATATCTTTTAGCTCAGAGGTAAGTACAAAGTTCAAAATTATGGTTGAGAATGACTTTTTGCTTTTATCTAGCAGGGTGGAGAAAGTGAATGAAGAAGAAAAAGGTGAAGAGAAATTTGAGATATTTCCAGTATGCGGGAACTCAGAAGAGATCAAGAGTCTGATGATAGGGAAGACATTGAAATGACGGATCATCAACTAAGATCTGATCCTGAAGAACCTCATGTGGAGAAACCATATGTGACACCTAAAGATCAAAATTTTGTCTCATGAGGAGGAAACATGGAGTCGACCTAGCAACCCTAAACAAAGGTGCTTCTTGGGAGGCAACCCAAGGGAATTGAATTTCTTTTCCTTTACTTTTTCACATTAGTTTTTATATGCATGTGTGTTTTTAAATTTATTTTTTTACTTGTTTTCAGTCTTCAATCAAAATGAGAGAAAGAATGAAACAAACAAACAAACAATTTCTCTTCTTTTGTTGCTTCTAGGATTATATAGTCATGATTAGAGTGTGAATTAACTAGAGAATTTCATAGCAACTTTAGCGTGTTTTTTTGTTCTTGTGATTGGTCAATATGCTTTATCTTTAGAAGAGTAGTGACTAGTGGTAGACAAAGTCGGTGAGATTTTGAGCCTTATCAGACTAACACATCCATATCAGTCTCATTGTCTTTTGATAATTTGTGACCTTAATGACATGTACAACTTGACTTTTCTTTCATTTTCTACTTGGGACCACATTTTTATCACATGCATTAACATGGAAATGAATAGGCATTCTTTGTTTCATAAGCTACATTAGCCAAATAGTCGACCCTATTAGTATGATTTTTCTCTTGTTAAGCTCCCTTTGGGCCTTATTAGCCTTTCTATTTGTATCAACCATATTACATGCTTTATACTTAACCAAATTTCCTAACCAAGCCATAAAACTAGTGGAACATTTGTAACTGTTGAGTTTGTGGATGTACAAAATTCTAAGTGTGGGGGTGTACATATGTGTGGATTGACTATAATGATTGGGATGTCATTTTATGCCTTATCATTGAAATTCCCATATTAATTTAGTTTATTTTAATGTTTATAAAAAAAGGAAATGAAAGAAAGAAAAGAGAAAAAAGAAAAAAAGAAAGAAAAAATTGTTTAAATAAATGTATCAAGGAGGAAGTGCATATGTGGTTTGCAAGGTTATTGATACTTAATGCATCCTCCTAAAGTTGTATTGAATAGATTACTTGAGTATGTTGAATATGATGTAGATGTCGATTTGGAAGGGTCACTCTTTGTGGTTTCAACATATTGTCATCAATTGTATGAGTGATCCCTTCAGATTGGTATATACTTATTGTGGTTTATGTATGAGAGCTCGAGTTTGAGTGGTGAAACTTGTTTTTGCATTCATCATAGTTGATGTACACCATTGTAAGTGAATGTTGGTTTTTGCACTTGGTAGTACATTAAGTGTTGCTTTTGTTTCACTAGCTTTGATGGCTTTCATACAACTTGGCCTAAATACATCTCACCTTTTTGCATGTGAATAATAGTGGCGGAGAAATGAAATGATATGCAAAGTTGTGGAATGATATGATCATGAATGGTGTTGAGTGTACCTATGGATATATTTTAGTTAAACACATTTACTAAGTCTACCATTAGATTGCTCAGTTTTTGAAGATGATGAATGTCGATTGATCATGAGTAAAAGCTTGGAATGTTAAGTTCTTGCTATGTTTTTGAAAGACATTCATCTTTGCTTATGATTTATTTTTTATTGGAATATATGGGAAATTAGTCAATGTTTTTGGCCTTTTGATCTTAATTTAATGTTTTGCCTAAGGATGGCCAAAAGCTAAGTGTTGGGGAAACTGATTAGTGCTTAATTGATTATGAAATTATTCCACAACACTTAGCGATTAATGTTGGATTGGAAAAAGAAAGCATGCTATATTTGGAGAAACGGTAGATTTCAAAACTTTTAAGAAATTATTTTTCCAGCGGAAGAAAAAAATCCAAATCATCATGCCAATCCATACATGATATGGTATAAGGATAATAAAAAACATAAACAGCGTTTAAATCCTCGCTGCGCTATCCTCTCCTTCTTCTTGTATCCAAATCCTTTGCTTTTGAATCTTTTCCTTTAGCAAT
>JANIIA010000008.1:12543358-12554158 GCA_027478495.1 Erythroxylum alaternifolium | reverse complement strand
GACAATACCTGGAGTGATAGCGGTGGAGGCTGGGCTCCACACCGTAGCGATCCGGCTTAGGTCCGGATGCTACATAAAAAGGCGCCTTTTTATGTAGGTATCGTGAAGCTTTATGGTCAAAATAAACAATCACTTTAGCACCAAGCAAATATAACCAAAATTTTTCTAAAGCAAAAACCACAGATAAAAGTTTTTTTTTCAGTTGTCAAATAATTCAATTGAGCTGGATTAATGGTTTTTGAAGCATAATAGATGACATGCAAAGCTTTTCCCACTCTTTGTTCTAGAACCACCCCCATTGTATAGTCGCTTGCATTACACATGATCTAAAAGGGGAGGCTATAATTTGGAGATTGAATCACCAGTGGGAATGTCAACAACTCCTTCAGTTTATTAAATGCTTCCTTACACTTATCATTGAACTCAAAGGAGATATCTTGCTATAGTAGCTTGCATAATGGTGCAGTTATTTCAAAAAGTCCTTAATGAATCTTTGATAAAAACCTACATGCCCAAGAAAAGAACACACTTCCTGTACAGTAGAAGGGTAAGGTAAAGAAGAAATAAGATCAATCTTAGATTTATCTACCTCAATGCCCCTGGCAGATATAACATGCCTTAAAACTATACCTTGATCTACCATAAAATGACATTTTTCCAATTCAGCACGAGGTTAGTTTTAATGCATCATTCCAAGATAATAGCTAGATTCTTAAGGCATTCATCAAAGGAAGAAACATAAACACTAAAATCATCCATGAATACCTTAATGATTTTCTCAAAATACTTGAAAAAAATTTTCATCATACACCTTTGGAATATGGCGGGTGCATTGCATAATCCAAATGGCATCCTCGGTAAGCAAATGTATCAAATGAGCATATGAAGGTGGTCTTTTCCTGATCTTATGTTGAGACTGAGATTTAGAGATAACCTAAAAAGCCATATAGAAAATAATAATAATCATAACCAACCAATGTCTCAAGCATCTGGTCAATAAAGGGTAGGAGAAAATGGTCTTTACGAGTTTTTGAGTTCAATTTCCTATAATCAACACAAACTCATCACCTAGTTTGCACTTAATTTAGAACTAACTCACCTTCCTAATTTGTCACAACTATGATTCCAGACGTTTTTGGAACCACTTGAACAGGACTTACCCACTTACTGTCAGAGATCGGGTAAATAACCCTGGCAAAATACGATGTATGTATACAGGCAAGCTTATTCCTTAGATATCTAAGATCGTCCATCTGATGGTCTTCTTATGCTCTCTCAACATTCGAGCCAGTCTATCTTCTTAATTCGAAGTCAACTCCACTGAAAATGATAACTAGGAGAGTCTGCTTATCTCCCAAATAGGCATACTTAAGGTGCGTAGGGAGTGGCTTCATTTCCACTTCAAGTGTCTACACATCACAAGGTAATAACTTTTGGTGAGATTAAGATAAATTCATAAAATCCAAATAATACCTTTTGGGAGAATTTTCCAATTATTCCAAAGCAACTGCCATTTCTATTAGCTCTTCTCCCACTTTAACATCATTATTAGCTTCTATTTCCATTTGCTCAGGAAAAACTATTTCTAAATGATCCTTGCAATTTAATTTAAACATTTCTTACACCAGAGGATCATTCACATCAATAGAGCATGCACAGTGATCATTATGAGGATGTTTCATGGCATCAAAAATATTAAAGTAGATCACTTCCCCATCAAATTCCATCGTGAGAGTGCCCTCATAAACATCTACCTTAGTCTGATTTGTATTAAGAAATAGTCTCCCTAATAGGATAGGTATTGGATTGTATGAAATGTCATCATTCATATCAACAATATAAAATTTGCAAGAAATACTAACTTATTCACCTGTACCAAAACATCCTCAACTACGCCATCAGGGTAAGCAATAGTGCGGTCAGCTAATTGTATGATAACACTTGTTTCTTTTAAAGGACCTAAATTCAAGGAGTTATAAATTAAACAAGGCATAGAATTAATTGAAGCTCCTAAATCCAATATAGCTCTATTAATCACAGGGTTACCAATTTTATAGGGAATGGTGATCATGCTTGGATCATGACATTTTAGGGGTATCTTCTTCTTAAAAATCACCGACACATTCTCACCCATCATAACATTTTTATCACCTCTCAGTTTTCTTTTGTGTGTACACATTTCTTTAAGGAATTTAGTGTATCTTGGTACTTGTTTAATTCCATCGAACAAAGGTATGTTTACTTCCACCTTCCAAAAAGTCTCTAATATCACCTTTTCTTTCTCCTCCTTGTTTGATCTTGTCAATCTACTCGGAAAAGGTGGAGGATTAGTATATTAGGAATTTCAAAATTCACCTTTATACTAGATGAAGAGTTTTCTTCCTTTCCCAACTCCTTCATAATTTGTTCCATATTAGCAATCCTTGGGGGAGTTCTCTTGGGACCCTCAATCTCCTTTTCGCTCTTTAGCGTTATAGCAATTACGTTCTTCAGGTTCACCTCAAATTGAGTTAACAACTTTTCTTCACTTTGTGATTCCAAATAGTTAAGCCTGACTGCCATTTGACCCAGTTAATTTTCCATATTTTGTATGCATGTTTTTGTCTCTTACTAAATTTATTGTATACCCAGTTGAAGTGGTTACTGCATATTTTGTTGAAATTGCTACATACTCTATTGAAATTACAGACTGTTAGTAGTAAGAGTCTTGACAAGCTCATTAAAAGACGTACTTGAACTAGAAAAGGAGGCTTTATGTGGCCTTGGTTAAAATTGTTATGCTCCTTGTGACTGATTCTGAAAGTAATTTTACTGCCTGTTCCCTCCGTAACTTAAGTTAGGATGATCACTCCAGCCTGAATTATACGTCTACAAGTATAGGGTTGTATTGATTCGGGGTGCAACATTCACATACTCCATACTTCCTTCTTATAGTGTCGGACACTTATTAGTCGAATGGCTCGTTTTTAAACATATTTTGTATGCTTTTACTCGTGCCTATCTAACTATAATTTGTCTAACAAAAGATGTTAGTTAATCTACATGATGTTCGATAGATGAAGTACTTACCTTATTTCACATCAAACATCGTTGTGAGTGATGAATTATTGAGCGTTAGTAGCCATCTACTCGAGTAGAATCCTGGCTTTGATGGGGGTATTCTCATATAGTGCTCTACTACTCACTATATCAACCAAACTCCTCTCCCTTAGTAGTAATCCTTCATAGAAATACTGGTTAAGAAGTTGCTCTAGAATGTTGTGGTAAGGGCAGTTGACATACACCTTCTTAAAATGCTCCTAATACTTGTAAAGGGACTCCATTATGTTGTTTGATACCACAAATTACCTTTTGAATACTCGTTGTCTTTAATGTTGAAAAATATTTTTCCAAAAATAACCTCTTTATCTCTATCCAAGTATTCATACTCCCAGCAAGTAAATTGAGAAACCAATCATTTTTTGCATCTTTTAGTGAGAATAGGAAAACCCTCAACATGATTTTCTGAAGGTTTCATGCTCAGAGAAACAACATTAAGCTCCTTAAGATGCTTATGTGCATCCTCACTTGCAAGACCATGAAAATTAGGTAATAAATATATTAACCCAAATTTTAGCTTAAAAGTAATATGTTCAGCAAAATTCAGAAATGTAATGGATAAGGGTCTTTGGGTTAGGTCTGGTGTAGCCAACTCCATTAGCATTTTAGAATTGGTTATCGTCTTTTCAAATTCAAGTTCTAGTTCTACTTCCAAAGTTATTCTTACTTCTCTTCGTAATCTCCATAGTGTCCTCTTGATGTCCTAATTAAAAGTTTCAAGTTCTCCACGAGAAGATCTAGTAGCTACCATAGACTAACACTAAAAACGTTTAAAATTAACAAATAACAAAAAGAAACAATTATAAACAAAGATATACATAAAACATCAACTAAAATAAAAAAAATAAATCACCACACTCCCCAACAATAGCATCAAAATTTGACAACACGTGTCTATTGCAACACAAAATTTACTTAACTCTGCATACTAAAAATTTGTAGAAGTGGTGAGATGAGATCGTATCTACAAAGAATGTTCGATTAATCCTCGCATTGAAAATAGTTAAAGCAAAAGAAATAAAAAGGGATTTTGGGTTTTTATGTAATTGAGAAAATAAAACTAAACTAGCAAAAACAAATTATAGAAAAACAATTGAAAAAGATAAAAGTGTCGAATGCATGTAAAGTCTAGTTCTAGGATCAATCTTAGTCTAGACATGATTAAACATATCCCATCATTCTAATGTTTTCTCGCCTCTCTTCGAACTATTGATCGTTTACTAACAATACGCTCTGTTAATTCTGATTTTTTCTTAGGTTGTATTTAATTAAGTGACACTTGTTAATTAAACCTAACTACCAGATAACCTAGGATATGATCTTTAAATTCAATTTGGCAGCCACATTATAAAGTGGAAAATGGATCAATATAGGTAGTAACCTCACATGTTCGGGTTAGCCTAAGTTACGTTGTTCCTAATGATTTAAGATCGTTAGTGGTTACTAATGAACATCAAATATAATGATTACAGATTATATTCAACATTTTAGCAATATATTCATAATAGAATAATCCAAATAACATATCAAGATCAATTTTACAAAACCCGATTCAATCAGCACAAACAACAATAACAATCCGAAAAGAAAGATTCAACATTAACAAGATGAGATAAGCTTAACTGTGACTTAGTTGTCAATTTCACCTTCGAACTGGGGTTAAGATGTTAGCCTTCCATCTTTCCTATTAATCTCCAAGAAGAATAACTATTATTGCCTCTTTCCATCTTATAAACCAAACAAAAATCATGAAGAATAGTTGTTGCCTTTATTGTTCACATTATTCCTCCTTGAAAACCAAAACGAAAATGGTGATGAATGATGTATCCACAGTTATCACATTATTACATCTTGAAAGCCCATAAAAAATTGATGATGAATGACATCTTGGAGCTCTTTCCACTGCTGTGTGTTATTCCATTCCCCTTCCTTTTGTGTCATATACACACCTTTCATATATTCCAAAAGCTAGGTTTAAAATGGAATGGGACAGGTGGCCTAAACTGAAGAGAACTTCGTGATGGAGCTACTGTCCACTCTCTCGGTTATATATTATCCAGCCACCACACATGTTAATTATATATTCAAAAGATAGATTAAATGGGACAACTAGCATGAAATGGGACAATTGGCATGAAATTCACGTTGATGAATGATTTCTCACAAGTGTGAGTGGTTTGTTATGCTTGTAATTCATGTAACATTTTAATTGTTCATGGCTGTAACTTTTTATTTTAACTTAGTCATGAACCACCATGCACCATTCTCCACTTTTATGCTGTATCTTGTCTCTTTTTTTTTAACCTGCACTATGAGGACAATAGAGTATGAATATTGAGAAGATGGCTCAAAAAGTACGCTTTTGGTTCACTTTAGCTTCGTCACTTCCAAAATGTACTTAAATCAAGTATGAGCTAAATTGAGTGTCCTAAGTATTTTATGACATTAATTATTAAGTGTAATAGATTAAATGTGTCAGCATTTAAGCATATAACATTTTCTAATCAAATTTTAAATTCCAACACTCTTTGGAATTTTGGTAATATATAATTATACTCTCTAAGTTTTCCAAAACCCACTCATATTGTTGATTAGAAGTCAACCATAATTTAGAAACACCCTCTCAACTTGTTAGAGGTAAGGCTACGTACTACTGGAACTCCCTATACTCCATGTCTCAATGAGATTTCTACTAAGTGTTGTTATTATTGTTGTAGAAGTCAAGCATAAACTTTTATGTAATTCCTCCTTTAAATGCTCAAATTCTAGGATTGATTATTAAATTAATTAACGAATTGGCATGCCTGATAGGACCACTATACTACATATAAGGAATGGAAACGAAATCAATTTATCTTTAAATTTGGAGTTATAGTTCCCTACTGTAGTAGGGACTAAGGCTTTATATCTTGAATGATTGAAAATCTTGAGAAGGCAATAACTCCTTCAGCTAAGTCTCCATGTAATGATAATTCAAAATTGTTACAAATATCAACTTGAAATGACATTATTCTTACAAATGAGATTTCGAAACTAAAGTCTAACTTGGCCTTTATGGCTAACGTAATAAAAATATTGACAAAGAAGGTGGACAAACTTTCTATCACTTTTGTACAAGTTCCCAAGTAAAATTCTCCCTTTCTAGTAGGACATATCTTCGAAGGGCTTAAGGGCATGCTTCACCAAATGTGAAGGAAGTTAGTAAGTGTTTTAGACCTCTAATTTCTTCATCTGTGGAGAAAAAGATATATACCTCCTTATAAAAAAGAGAATATTCCTATTACACCAATGTGCATTAATCTTAGATATGGCTAACAAGTTTTCAGGCCTCAAGATTCTAGAAAACAAGGATTTTATTCTGAAGTTAAAGCTAGTGGACTGAATTATTGGTTAAGGGACAACCATTTGGCTATAAACTATAATCTTGTTATTGATCCTCTGCAAACGAGACTTTAAGTTTATATGGAAGCTGTTTAAGAACTATATGGGCTTAGCTTGAGGTAGAAATTCTATAAGCCTTACTTAGAGTATATTGTCTATGAAAATCCTTATCCCCTTTGCTATATAATTTTTGAACTTAATTTCTTTTTTGGTGAAGATGACCAATCAACCATTGAGTACATTGCTAGATTCACTATTCAGTGATGAGTTAGCTAATTATGAAAATTTTAATAATTTAGAGCTTATATTGTTCCTAAATTCATTAACAGGTATAAATTTTCCGCAGGCTTTTTTGTTAAGGAATTCTATCCTTTAGTGGACTAAAATGGAGAGACTATTTCATACGTAGTTTTTTCAAATTTAAATTAAAGTCAATATGATTGAATTGTCTAAAAATTACTTAAAAAATGGTGAGAATGTAGGCATATTCATCAGTCGATTTAGGAAGAAGAGAAGTTGACATTAGATCCCACTTTTAGAGACTAAGTATGAAAATTGGCTTAAAGGGGCCTTGATATTGAGCTTTGAAAAAAAAAATCCATTGTATGGAATTTTGTGTTTTTTATGAATTGCAGTAAAAGTATTATAATATAAAGTACTCCTTAAAAAGAACGAAATTTAAAAAAGATTTTAGTAAGTATTTATTTTATGGAAACAAGTTTATAGGACTCAACAGTAGCTAAGATTAATATTCCTATAACTAGTATTTGCTCTACTCTAGAACAAAAATCACTTGAAACTAAAAGGAAAATATACGCACTAACTAATCAGGTTCAATACATTCTTTATACCTCCAAAATAGAGTAAATTTTTTATTTTTGATAGGAAAAGTTTATTTCTTGGATGGCAAAGCATAAGATTCCAATAAAGGAAGAGATTCGAGGGATAGATTATTACAAGTACCATAATACATGAAGTCATTATTACAAGTACCATAATACATGAAGTCACCTAATGAATTCATGTTAGGATTCAAGAATATTATTCAAGATCATATCAATAAGGAAATTCTATTATTTATTGAAGCTTATTAGACCGTGATGATAGGTGAAGATTTGTTTCCACTAATTGCAACTGTCAATGTTACATTGTAAGGGGATTTCTTTATTGGCAATTATTCATCATGGATTCTTATTTCAAGTTATTAAGTTTTTTTGGGGAAAGATTGGATTCATTCCAATTTCTGTGTCCATTCATCTTTTAATCAAATTTTGCCTTTGTGGAAAGGCAATAATTGTGTTGATTCTTAATGTTTACATTCTAAAGTGTATATAATAAAGGCAGAACTCTATAATGATCAGGTGAGTCTAATTCAAATGATGTCTCATAGAGAGTGTTCAAAGAATAGGGGTGAAAAAGATAAGGTCAAAGTTAGAAATGTTGATGAAGACAGTAACCATCATGTCTGTTAATAAGTTGATAAAGGCTCCAATTATAGAGGAATACGACGTTTAAAGAGAAGTTGCAGTAGCTACAACCCCATAAGTGAAATTTGGAATCAAATAGATTACGGAGATTTTTGAAGAGTTAGAAGGGTGTGAGAATATCTAGCTAGTTTCTTGAGGAGGAAGTCCTGACAGAGGATGAAGCTCAATTTAAAGATTTGGAATCTACTTCTACAAAGATTGATAACTTTATAAATTGTAATTAAGAATCATTCGAGGAAAATAAAATTCAATACCATATATTTGGTTTTGCTAAAAAAAATACATATATAAGGGTCAATTTTTGATAGTCTAAGTGGAACTCATCCTAATTGGCCTAAAAAATAAAAGGCACAATTTATAGGATTTTTAGTAGTTAGCTAACTAAAAAATTCATGGGCACTAAAATTAGTAAAGAAGTCTAGGATTTGGGAATCAAGATGATTCAAAATGTAAGGAATATATGGAAGGCAATTAATCAATATATGATCTGATGATTATGATTTGTATTACTGTTTAGGGTTCAATTTGTTATATATTTAGTGTTAATTTGAGTGTTGAGAGTGTATTTATGTTTCAATTGTGTTAGTTTATGTGTTTAAGTGTTTTTATGGGTTACTATGAGTCTTTGAGCTTAAATGTTATGTTTTTAAGATACCTTGATGTGTTTGTTAGTGTTTCAGGGTAAATGGCAAAGAACGGAGAAGTTTCGAAGAGTTTCGGGCCAAAACCACAGCCTACGAGGCCACAATCGTGACAGAAAGAGGCAAGCTGACAAGACCTAGGCAATGATTGTGACAAAGATGCCAAAACCAAGCCATGATTGTGACACTTTGGTCATAATCGTGATAGAGAGGATTAAGTGCTAGCCATGATCATGGCCTACATCAGGCAGACACAAAAATAGCTAAAAATGTCAAATTTTGAGGGACTTTTTAGACTGTTTTGACCTTGAATCAACCTTAAGACTTCCAAGGTATAAATAGAACATTAAAGAACAAAAAAGCAGCTTTTTTGCATCAACCAATTCTAAAACCCTAGAGAGCTTATCGAGAGATCTGAGGAAGGAGACGAAGGAAGAGAGACACGAAGAAGAAGCTTGATACGAAGTAATTCCTGGAATAGGTAGTTTCCCACAGACACTGCCTCCACTAATCAATTCCAATAGTATTTTACAATTTTATGGATGTATAGAATTAGGATAGTCGTTGAGAATAGATGTTTTTTAATGTTGATATTGTCTAAGTTCACTTTCAGGATTTTTTTTTGTCTTTGATACTAATAAAGTTTTATTTATTGTGTTTTTATTGAGTTATTCGTGATTCAAGTTCTGTTCTTAATAATTCAGTAATAAACTAAGAGGGTGAATCGAGTGAATATCATCAAATTGGGCTAATGAGAGTTAGGTAGTTTGATAGATAAGAATTGAATCAAACTGGCAAAATCATATAACGAGAGATCGAGCATAGGTTTCCAATAGGTTATTAGACAAATTCAGAGCTGATTTAGGTTTTGGGTTAATTAGAAATCGAGAGATTACAATTCCATAATTTAAATTAGGGTTAAAGATTATAACTCGAGAGAGAGTAATCCACCCATCCTAAGACCTTCTAGACCCTGTAATTCCATAATTTCACAATCAATTATATTTTCATTAAAGTCGGATCAAAACCCCCTTTCTCTCAATTAGTAGTTCCTAGGTTGATTTTTGATTGAGTTGTGCAAAATTATTGTCTTGTCTATAATTTCTGAATTTAATTCTTGTGATTAATTTCTTGATTGATTAATTTTCTACATTAGTTTGTTATTTTGATTTATTACGAATTTAAGTTAGCCTTAGATTTTAGGATTAAATTACCCCTTCTCGTGGGATCGATACCTTAGGTACTACTCGAACAACCCATGCATAAGGATGTCAATTTCGGCCCGGCCCTGCCAGTTTTTGGCCCGAGTTTAGCGGGCCATGGGCGGACCACGGGCTGACCATGGTCTGCCCGAGCCGGGCCGGGCTGCGGCCCGCCATTTTTTATGCCGGGCCAACCCATTGACATTTATGCCCATGCACTTGTGGTATTATTGAGGTTATAAATATTAAAACTCAGCATACATAAACCATCGATCAAGTTTTTGAAGTCGTTGTCAGGGAGGCGATTAGTTTAGTTCTTTAGTCTAAGGCTTTTTAACTATCTTTTATGTTTAAAAAAAACTGGCATAAAGTAAACAACCCATCAACTTGGATATCACCAGACAACAATAGAGAATTTTAAGAGTTGAACGCTAAAAGGAGATGGAAAGAATGATGGTGAAGGAAATACATTATGGAGAGCGACAAAGGCTTATGGACGTCATAAGGCCACAGCTCAATGCCTATCGTCAAGGGATTATGTGACCACCGATAGTGAATACGTTTGAGATCAAACCATCACTGCTAAACATGCTGCGAATCAACGTGCAATTCTACGGATTAGCTAATAAGGATCCCAATACTCATTTAGCTAATTTCTTAGAAAGTTACGATACCTTTTAATATATTGGGATGTCAGAAGATGCAGTTAGAATTAGGCTTTTCCCTTTTACAGTTAGGGATTAAACCAAGACCTGGTGGAATTCTCTCCACCCAGCCAACATCACAACTTGGGAGGAGTTGGTGCGAGTTTTTCTAGATAAGTATTTCCCTCTAAATAAGACAACAAATGTAACATCCCCTCACTTATGGGAGGGGTAATTTAGTAATTTGGAACAGGTTAGGAGTGCTTAACAGTGTATTGACATATTCATGCATTCATATATGTACATGAATAGCGAATAGTGAATTTTTGCACATGTAAATGATTGT
>JANIIA010000008.1:12532724-12543258 GCA_027478495.1 Erythroxylum alaternifolium | reverse complement strand
AACTCCTTATTATCCTTGGCCTATGATCTGTGTTCTATCCTCTGTAGTTGACTTTTATCTCTTGGGTTAACCACTTATCGTCTGTGGTCTATCCTCTGTGGTTGACTTTTATCTTCTGGGTTGACCACTTATCGTCTGTGGTCTATCCTTTGTGTTTTGATGTCATCACAGATGATACTTCTCTTCTCTATCCCTCCTTACCTCTGTGTTCGGGGACCAACAGTTGGAGTTGAGCACCTTACAAAACTTTCACACTTTTTTCATGCACTTTTCTTTTTAAGTTTTTTGTACAATACATGTCATGGTGAAATGGTCATATTTATAAAGAAGCAAAGTCGGTAATAATTGACCATAAGGCTAGTTGCAATGAAGCTATCCAAAGGAGTTCAAAGACAATTGGGCTTGGAATTTTGACCAAGTCAAATAAAACACTTTACAACCCATAATCTAGAATCTTGTATTAAACTAAGTTTAGTTTGTGACAAAAATTTATAAAAAGTATTAAACTTATAATATATATTAAAAACTCAATTCTATCTAAATTTTTATCTATTAAAAATTCAATTTAAACGTTGTTTAGATATTGAATTTTATTTTAAATACTAAATTACAAAATATATCTGAATAAAAATTTTGAGATCAAAAATACAATTTTTACCCATGAGCATGCAATGCGTCTAAAAAGGCCGTAGGTTAGGACCTGCTCTCTGACGACGACTCATTATTAAAAGGTCAAGACTGGCATCAGGTGATTGGTGTTGACTGTTGACAGAATAAACAAGTGGACCCAAAGAGAAATTTGAAAGCAAATATATTTTTGGCAGAGAAGTTTGCTCATCCTCAATAATTCATGTTTTATGTCCCAAACTTAAAATTTGAAGATGGTACAAAGGTAGAAGTGGAAATTCGTTCCATTCTGGATTCCCATTTCAGTTCAGATACTTTGAAACAAACAATTTCAGTCATTCTCTCTAATTAATCCAACAGCATTACGTTTCGGCCTTTCTTCTTTTTCTCAATCGTTATCTTCTTCTTACTGCCTTCTGTTCCACCCTCACTTTCTTACCAGTCTAATGCAATTTCAAGCTGTAACTCTGTAGTTTCCCTCCGCACCGACCTTAACTTCATGTTGTGCTTTTGTCTCCACAGCCAAGTAACATTTTTTGTATTCTCTCAACCTGCTTAAATAACGTTGCATTCTTCTCTTTCTGTTATCACCGTAGCAAACTACCACAAAAGCACAGTGTGCAAATCCTTGATTAAGCTTGTGGTCATAATTAATGTGATGCCCACCTTAGAGTTACAGGCGATGTTAAATGAGCAGTTGCAACCAGTGGTGCCACCACCACCAAAGATGGTGGAGCCATGTCGGTATTCACACCGATCGATAGAAACACTGGTCGTTGTGTTGGCAGTGATCACCATTGTTGGTGTTATTGCAGGAATTATTGCACGTTTCTGTGGTGGGCAGCATTTTGGCAGAAATGGGGAGCATGACATTGAAGGATGGGTAGAAAGGACGTGCAGGAGTTGCATTGATGGAGGCCTCCCCGCCGACGCCGAAGAATCAAAGCCAGTGGCGGAGGAGGCTAAAAAGTGATCATATAGAAACTTCAAAGGTTCTTTCGAGATTGGTTCTTTTGTGTTGCATATAATCTCTACTTTAGCGCTGCAGAGATCGAGTATTTGTTGTCTGATCACGTAACTTTTCTGTTTTTTAGAATGTAGTATAAACTTAATGGTGTTGCTATTTCCCTTCATTCTTCTCTTTGTTTCATTCAATCCTTTTCAGGTGTTTCAATCAAAATCCGTTCTTTTTATGTCATGATGAATAGCTAGAAAACGTTTCCGCTGAATTTTGCAGTTTACTTAAAGCAAACACTAACTGTGAAACACCATCATGGCAGAGACAATGAAACATACAGGAGAAGCTGAAGAATAAAAAAAAAAACAAAGACATGCATAAACTTTTGAACAATGTGACCGTTGCTCTTTTCCAAAAGGGCTAAAAGCTAATATACAATGCCGTTGGCATTCTTAACAAAATCATTTATCTCTAGCACGCCATTACCAACAATTTCACGATTCTGGTACTGTGAATAATAGTTTGACCCTGAAGAAGCAAAGTTTGGCAGTAAAAAGCTCAAGCCTGAATGCTCAGCTTTCTGACTTATGTTTAGGTGAATGATAGATACTTGTTGTCATTCATTTCATAGCCCAGTTGCCTTAAAATGTTTACCACTTGACACTAATCCAGACGTCAAGAAATATAAAGACGAAATAATGGACCTCAATCTCATCTTTTACTCCTGTACTCCACAACACAAGCAGTTAAAACACGATTTCATTCATGGTTTAGTAGTCAAACCAAACCAAAGCAAGATATTAAAAGGAAAGAAACAAAATGAATAACTAAACGAAATAACAGATACTGATCCACGACTACTTTTATTGAGAGGTTATTGACACCTGAACTCGGTAGTCTCCACAAAGCTAGAGCCTAGAAGCAAATGCTTCTCAACATATTGGTAATTATGATTTCTTCAGTAAAAATCTTCAAAACTTCGATTTCTTCTTTTGACAATCTTCCATTCTCTTCTAGCAGTTAATTCCACACTGTTCAACATCTGGTCCCTTCACCTTGGTTGTAAAAGGATCAATGCGGACCCATAGTAAGGAGAAGATAGAAGCTAGGAGAACAGACCACACAACAACAATTGTAGGTGTTCGGTTTTGGCGTCCCATCAGACCCTTAAGGAAAGGATATAGATGAATAATCACCCAGAAAGCAAAGAATAACTTGCCAAAAAGAGGACCCCACGATTGATAACCACTATTAATGGCATAGGAGACTCCAGCAACCACTCCAACCATGTTGATTATTAGGATGGTGGTTGGTGGGATGAGCAGAGTAGTCCATTTGAACATATAAAGCTCAGCAAAATCCCCGTCCTCATCGGATGCTTTTGAAGTGACAGTAAAGTTGGTATCTATACCTGCAAGGACTTTTAACAGGCCTTGGAAAACAGCAAACAGATGAGCTGATACACCTCCAATAACCCAGAATTGCTCATTCCTCCACCACTCATCAATGCCAACACCACTCCATCTCATCTCCAAAATACCAGTCGCAAAGATTGAGAGGAAAAGGGATATGAACCAGATACTAGCAATGTTGCTAATCTGTAGTTTCATTAAAACACAATTGTGTCACGTCAAACTTAAGCTGTCATGCTGAAAAGTATAATTTTGAAAAGAAAATTCAAATAAGTAGTTCTTTAAAGCCTATGAGTTGCTCCATTTTATAATGTCATAAAAACAAAATAGATCACCTTCTAGTTTGACAAAGAAAATTTCATATCATAGATTAATAAATAATCCCACCTTCAAGTTACAAGTTCTCAACACTAACCCAAAGAGTTTGAATATAGAGATTGATGATGTTTTTCAATAAAGTAATGTTTACCTGTGGAATAATAAACTTTCCTGTAAGAAGACAGACAGCAGGCAATGTACAATATGCAAGAAGAGGAATGGAAGTGACTGGGTAAATAGTGGTATTGACATAGGCAAATCTTTCAAGCCATTTCAGCCTTCCACCATAACCATACCATACGGGGCAGTGACGACTGAAGAGAATTTCAATTGAACCTAAAGCCCACCGAAGGACTTGATTCAAACGATCAGAAAGGTTAATAGGAGCAGATCCTTTAAAAGCAGGGCGTGGTGGCATGCAGTAGATTGATCTCCAACCTCGGGCATGCATCTTAAATCCTGTTAGGATATCCTCTGTGACAGAACCATATATCCATCCTATCTGCAGAAAGGAATCCATACACAAGTCATTATCTCTTTTAACCCTTCACGAGATATATGCAGCAACAAGTATTTATTTTCCTTTTTCTTCATGGGGGTGGGTTAGACCAATTGCACAGTTTGGTTTTGTAATTGAAAAACAGACTCGATCGATTTCAATGCTAAAATGGTTGCCCATATTTAAACGAAAATAAACGATAAAAGAAGTAAGAAAAGAAAGGTTTAACATACTTCACTTCCCCAATCTGTCTTGTCCTCATATCCACAACTAATGACATGAATAGCTTCTTTGAGGAGAGACTCAGGGGTTGCAGATTCAGGGACACCGCCATTTTCCATCAGTGTTGAAGCAACAAATACAGTTGATTGACCAAATCGTTTCTCAAGTGTCATCTGTGACATGAGCAGTGATTTTTCATCATCAAAGCCAGCACCTATAAAAGGACAAAGAGTCGCTGAGCATCAGATCTGAAACTAAAACAGACAACACGTTACATCACCCTATCACCCTTATAGTACTAACTGAACTTGAAACAACCTCATGATATCATTCCTAGGAAAGCTCAATCAAGAAAATAAGGGTTCATGTTCGAAGCTTTGAATGCTTTTAGAAGTTACATTCAATTAGAAGAAAAATTCAGCATGCCCATTCTCCTCGTTCCTTCAATTTACTAAAGTAAAAGTAAATTTCTTATTCAAGTCACAATGGGAGTTAGATAGAAGAAGGAAATAGTTGAGCTCAAAGACATGTCAAATAGAGCTTCTTTGACAACGAAAAAGCTTGATATAAGGGTTAAAAACAATTAGAAGTATCAAACTAGTAGTAATTCAAAACAGAAATGTAATGTCATAGATTGAATAGCTTGTGATTGCAAAAATTCAATTAAGGGACACGTGCAAGATAAAATACAATAAAGAGGAAAAAGAAAATAAGGGTAAAAGTTAACCTTCGACCCCTTCTTCTATATCTTCCAAGTTGAAAACTGGCACAGTAGGGTCAACATGTTTGCCAGATTTCTTTTTTCTACTTGAATTTGAACTCTTCTTTCGTGATCCACCGCCAAAGCATGAAGAGAGCACTCCTGGTTTCTTATGCTTGGGTTTAAGGGGAGGCTCATAACCATACAAAGCTGTCCTATTGAAAACACACCCAGTACCCACATAGACAGGGCCTTGGATGCCATCCTGCCCCCTTAAATTTATCTAACAACATTATAATTTACCATCCATTGAAGATTGGATTAGAACGAAAACAAAAACATGGAATCAGGGCTAAATGACAACTACTAGAACTTACATCAAAGAAAACAGTGTTGCGATTAGCATATCTATCATTTTTGTCAATCCCATCAAATCTCTGGGGAAACTGGACATAACAAACTGATCTTCCTAGATTGGGATCCATCAGAAAACACATAGCTTCTCTCAAAGCCTTGCTATTGTTTATGTAATGATCACAATCCAGATTCAACAAGAAAGGCCCATTGGTAAGCACAGCTGAAACACGCACCTGCCAAGGGACAGATGTGATTTGGGTTAACAACTTGCTAGATGTACCTAAGAAATTAGCTGCTCACTTACCAATGCATTCATGGCACCAGCTTTTTTGTGATGCTGAAAACCAGGGCGCTTTTCACGAGAAACATATACCAGCCGTGGAAGTTCATTGCCCTCAGTGTCAAGTCCTCCACTATTACCCAAGAAAACCTGCAAATTGTTATTCAAGCAGCAAGTTCAAGAAAAAGGCATGTCAATAAAAAGCAGAGCTGATTAACTAAGGGCCTGTTTGGTTGGATGTTAATTAACGGAACGGAACGGTTTATAATGGAATAGAATGTAATATAGTGAAAAGTTGTTTGAGAAAGATGAAAGGGTTCATAATGTATAATAAATGACTATTATACCCCTAATATTAAAATGGTTGTTACAAAAAGTTTAACGCTATAATTTTAAAACAGAAATCATGTCCAATTAAAAAGTCACGCACAATCGTGACAAATAATTTTTTATATATTTTCATTTTAAAATAATAAAAATTTTAGTAAACATTTTATTATTAATTATATACAATTTATTATTAATTATATAAAAAATTATTATTAATTATTTAATAAACTTTATTCTATTATATGTGATTTATATTTAAAAATTATTTATTTTTATTTTTATTTATATATAAATATATACAAATAATTAAAAAAGAGTTTTTTTATATTTTCTATTTTCATTAATAAAAACTTTATTAAAATTTTACTATTTTATTATTAATTATATACAATTTTTATTAATAATATAAAAATATTATTAATTATATACAAGGAGTTAGATTTAGAAGAAATAATTGGTATTAAGAAAAATTATTGAAGGTATATTAGGTAATATGTATTTATCAGTTTACATTTTATCCTAAACCTCTCAAATCGGAGGTTCATATTTTCACTGTTTAGGATGAAATGGAACGTAACATGAAACCTTCCGCTTCCATCCCATTTCATTCCATTCCATTATGAAACCCTCAACTAAATGATGGAAGTGTATTACGTTACGTTCCGTTCCATTCTAAATCTTCCAATCAAACAAACCCTTAGTCTTGCTACAGATTTTGTACTATTTGTCGGTAAAATTGACTTTCTGTTTAATACACCTTTAATTACAGACCAAAATGCTCGTACGTAGGAGGTTTTTAGAAATAAGTTGATTCAGTTAAATCAATCAACCCAATCAACTGATTATTAAATATATCCAATAGCAGTTTGAATGATCAATAAACTAAAACGTGTGAATCCGCTAAAAAAATGGCTGAATAGCTGTTTTCCAAAATGTTTAATATATAATTTGTATATTATCGATTTACAGTGTAGGCAGCTTCTGATGTGGAATAAAGCTTTCTCTTGCCTCAGAATTTACACGGAATCATATTCTCTGTACCTACTATTCTGTACTAAGTCTATTCCACGTGATCTCAGTTATACAAATATGTGGGACTCATGTGGAACTCAAAAAAATGTATAGATAATATCGCATAGAACAGAGTAGGTACATAATAACGAGTATAGAGGATCTTAATTGGATTTACACAAGTTTTACAATTAGTAAGGGTTCTTTTTCCTTAGAATAACCGTATATGCTCCACGCTACAGTCACAGTTAGGAAATAAAACCAATGACTCGAAACGACAAAAATTGTAAAACTTGTGTGGTCTCGTAGTATGTGAGGAAAAGGACCATACATATTCATAAGGGATAAGGCTGCAGTCTACAGTTGTCATAAGTATTAGCTCAGGATAATATGCGTTTTTACATGCAATTATGGGATTTGTTGAAACAACTTAGTTTGCGAAAGGTTCCTCGGAAAAGAGAAAAAAAATCTTTATTATATCATTGTAGGACAGATTTCTAAGTTTTATGTTCCCGTTAGATATTGTGGATGGACGGGGGCTGATCCTCTGTCCCATTTATCCTGTCCCTACTTTGTCCCATAGCATCTCAACCATCCATTTTTGTGAGGTCCACATAAATGGATGGTTGAGATGTTATGGGACAGGATAGGGACAAGGTAAATGGGACAGAGGATCTGATGGGCCACGGACGGTACCAATACTAATATATCTTTCCTTATATTAAATTCGTTGTCTTATTACAAATAAGATCTGAATCACTTGTGACTACGTTGCAATCTAGGGACCCGGGTGCTATTAGTTTATTAAAGGTCCCTTATCAGTACCTCAGCGCACCAAGGCCTTATCTGCTTGGTGTAGAGAGCTAACAAGCCGTTGAGCAACAACAATGGCGGAAGAGGTGATACTGTTGGACTTCTGGTGCAGCCCTTATGGGATGAGGGTGAGAATAGCACTCGCGGAGAAGGGAGTGAAGTACGAGTACAGGGAAGAGGACCTTGACAACAAAAGCTCTCTTTTACTTGAAATGAACCCTGTTTACAAGATGATTCCTGTTCTTATCCACAATGGAAAACCTGTGTGCGAGTCTCTAATTGCTGTCGAGTACATAGATGATGTGTGGCCAGGCCAATTTCCCTTACTGTCGTCAGATCCTTATGAGAGAGCCAAAGCCAAGTTCTGGGGTGATTTCATTGAAAAAAGGGTATCTTTATAACGCATGCTTTACATATTTCTTCCACTTATTATTTCGTTTTCTTTATTTCCACGAATTACAATGTTTCTGTATGTATTTGGTATTTCAAAGCGTCCACACTCCACAGTTTGGAAGATAGTAGCTCTTTGTGGGCTTCGTTAGCAGAACTTTGCCCTCTCCGCCCACACAGACTACCTAAACGACATGAATGGGCTTCCTCTATATTCTGGGGTTTTTTCTCTTTCGTAAATTTTGTTTATAAAAAGTTAGATTTGAGTTCTTCCTTTTTCTTTTTTTATTTTCCTTTAGAAATCTAGGTCCAATTAGTTTCCATAAGTGATGTGGGTTATTGCTTAGTGGGGAATCAGTAGATCCAGAACGTTGGTGGCCTGGGAAACCTTTTAGTGAAAACATAGGGCCTGCAACAATATATGCATATACCAGATTTAGTCCTTTGTATGTTGATTGCTTAAAGTACGCGATTTATGAGACATGAAATGATCAGGTGCATGAGCCAGGGAAGAAGACATGGAAAAAGAAAGGAGCAGAGCAGAAGGAAGCAAAGAAGGAATTCATTGAGAGCCTGAAGTTGTTGGAAGGGGAGCTTGGAGACAAGCCTTTCTTTGGTGGCGACACACTTGGTTTTGTCGACATAGCACTCATACCATTCTACACATGGTTCTATTCCTACGAGATTTGCGGTCATTTTAGCATAGAGGCGGAGTGCCCGAAATTTGCTGCTTGGGCCAAGAGGTGTATGCAAAAAGAGTCTGTTTCCAAGTCTCTTCCTGATCGCCAAAAGGTTTATGGCTATGTTCTGGAGCTCAAAAAGATACTCGGAATCGAGTAGTAGATACTCGTCAATTTATTCAAGAATTTCCTCTGTGGAAGGTGTACGATTTCCGTTTAAATAATGGCCACCAGAATGTTTCTGCCCTTGCTTTTTAGCCTACCCAATAGTTCTCTGATATTGAAGGTAGTGTTACAGAGTTTATTATTTCTGGTTTTCTCTTTGACGACCGTTCTTAATATTTTATAGATTTTGGGTAAAATAAAAAAATTTGCAATAACTCGACAATCCACAAATATGTAAATTTTAAAAAGATATTTTTATTATTAAAATTTAATATTCATATATAAGTGACCCAATTTATAAATCTACATACTCAACAAAGTATTAAATGCTTGTAATATCAACTAATAATTAAATGTTCGTAGTAACTTTTGAATTTACTTAACATTAGTGATTTTTAATAAAATTTTTTTATGGAAATTAACATAATGGTAAATGTAATAATTTAATGCTACCAACCTATTTATAAAAAACCAATCAAACACATCCAACTATTTACGATCTTATTTAATAATTAAATAATTTTATTATTATTTAATTATCACAATTTGTTTAATAGAATTAAACAAATTTTTATAATAAATGAAACCATTTATACAGTTTTTGAATTGAGTAATTTAAATTATTTGATTTAGTTATATTATAACTAAACTTATATAAACCTTTACAAGAACACAAATCCAATAATTATTACATGTGAAAAATTATAATGAAAATTATAATTACAAAAATTAAATTATTTATTAATGTTTAATTATATTTTTATAAATAATAAATAATTTAAAAATAAAAAGGAGAAACACAAATAAACACAATATTATTTAATATTATATTTGGATTTAAAATGATAATATAATGTTCACGTTAATGACAAATTACAAATTAATTATAATATGTTCAAATATTTAATAAGTTAAAAATAATAAAAAATCAGAAAGTTTACTTTTAAATTATCATTCAGAACTCAGAAGACGTAATCGTAAACTTTTTTGCTACCAATTTTTGAGTTGAAATATCTTAGATTCACGTGTTAGTGAAAATAAAAAAATTAGAATATAAGAAATATAGTTAAATGTTTCAAAGATATTTATAAATATAACAAGTTGAAGTTGTATAGCTAACAAAGAAAGCTATTTAACTTCCAAGATTAAAAATTAACGATAACTTTCAAGTAATATAGCTAATAAAAGAAGTTATTTATTTATTATTTAACGTTAACTTTTTCTTTTTCAACAAAGATTTGCTACCCTGTTAAATAAAAAATGCTAAAAAAATGCTACTCAAATGTATTAAAGGTGAGCTCTTAATAAGGGTGAGCCCTGGGTAGGTGTCCTGCTGTCCTTGCCTAGGCACTGCTTCAAGTTGCAATAGTTTAGTTTCATAGTTGTTAACAAACTTTGCTTTCATTTGTAATTCAATAGGCTGAATTTGAATTTGATCTTTTCAAATTTACTTCATTCTACCGGTTTTTTTCTTACACATTGAACACATCCACGTTGAAATATAAATTTTAATTGTTAATGGAAAAGTATTTGCAATAAGGGCAAGAAGAAGTGGATTCGAAGTCCAAGCTCTAAATAAAGAAAGTTAAAGCATGTCCAACTTTAAACTAATAGTAATAAGATATTTAAGAAATATGAACTCATGCTAGACCATATAACTACAAAGAAAAAATTGACTATGGTCATTGTCTTAAATGTAACACCCCATTATCCTAGGGTACGCATCGGGACGCCCGTAGGTCATTCCGACACATATCCTAAGATAAGGGAGC
>JANIIA010000008.1:12506500-12529771 GCA_027478495.1 Erythroxylum alaternifolium | reverse complement strand
TATCTACTATACATGTGCATGTATGAATGCATGCATATGTCACTGTTCACTAGCAATTGGTGAGGGGATGTTACACCAGAAGAGGAAACGTAATAGGTAGAGTTGTCAGAATGAGCACATATTTTTAAAAAGGCTACAATGATGCTATTAATGACTCCCCACTTTTAGGACATATGTAATCTTGCTCTATTGAACTGAGAGGAGCCTTCTAAACTGAAAGGGCCAATCAAACCAAGAGGGAGTTTCTAAGGAATCAGAATAGAAAGAGCCTACTAAATGAAATGCAAACACAAGTAGTAGAAAATATTCAGACATAAATAATATCAGAGAGTTTGCACAAACCAAGCTCTTTTCTTAACACGCAAAAATCTATCTTTAGAGAGTGGCTTGATGAAAATGTTAGCTATTTGATTATCAGTATTAACATGAAAAAGATCAATGGTTCCTTTTAAAATGTGATCTTTAACAAAATGATGTTTGATTCTATGTTTTTAGTCTTAGAATGATGTATAGGACTTTTAGAAAGATTTATAACACTCGTATTATTTTATAATATAGGAATACGAGAAAATTTTAAAGAAAAATCTTATAGTTGATGCGTCATCCATAAGATTTGAGCATAATAGCTGGTAACTGCTATGTATTCCACTTCATTCGTTAAAAGCATTGTGCAATTTTACTTCTTGTAGGACCAAGATACTAGAAATCCTCCAAGAAATTGATAGTGATCACTTGTGTTTTTTCGATCGACTTTATCACCTACATAATCTGTGTCACAATAGCCCATTATGTCAAATGAATCAGTCTTTGGATACCATAGTCCAAAATCCATAATTATGTGGAGATATCGAAAGATTCTTTTGACTATTTGAAGATGAATTTATTTTGGATTTGATTAAAAGCGTGCGCAAAGACATACACTAAACATAATGTCTGGTCTTGAGCTTGTAAGATATAGTAGTAATCCAATCATTCCTCTATATTTTGTCTCATCTGCAGCTTTGCCTTCTTCGTCTTTATCAAGTTTAGTTCTAGTGTACATTAGAGTACCGATCAATTTGGCATTCTTAAAATGATATTTCTTGATGAGTTCCTTTGTGCATTTATCTTGGCTGATGAAGATTACTTTTTTTTGTCTAATTTGTAATCCGAGAAAGAATGATAATTCTCCCATCATGCTCATTTCAAACTTCCCTTACATTAATGTTGAGAATACTTCACAGAAGGATGGATTAGTAGCACCAAATATTATGTCATCAACATATATTTGTACCGTGAGTAAATCGTTCTCCTTTCTCTTAAAAAGTAAAGTTTTATTGACCTTTCCTCTTTCAAAGCTATTTACAAGCAGAAAGTTACTTAACCTCTCATACCATGCTCAAGGAGCCTACTTTAAACCATACAAAGCTTTGGATAACTTCATCATGTAATCTGGATGGTTCTCATCGTCAAAACTTGAGGGTTGCTTAATAAATACTTCTTCGTTAATGTAACAATTTAATAATGCACTTTTAACATCCATTTGGAATAACTTGAAAATTCTATAGCATGCGAAGGTAAGTAAAATTCTAATCAATTCTAGTTTAGCTATACGTCTATAAGTTTCATCAAAATCAATACCTTCCTGTTGGTTATAACCTTGAACTACAAATCTACCTTTATTTCTTACCACCTTACCATTTTTGTCAAGTTTGTTTTTAAAAACCCACTGAGTTCTAATGACTGACTTGTTTTATGGATGAGGCACTAGATTTCATACTTTGTTCTTGTTAAACTGAATTAACTCGTCTTTCATAGCTGAGACCTAATTCTTATTAGTAAGTGCATTTTCAACAGACTTTGGTTCTAATTGTGAGATGAGAGCTATAAAGTTGTTCTTGAATGATGATCTTGTTCTTAGACTTTTAGAGGGATCTCCAAGAATATATTGATGTGTACCAAGACCTCTCCATTCTCTTGGTGTTTTTCGTTGAATAGGCTCCTGCTGAGATGAAGGAGCATGTTTTGTTCAAGCGTTAGAGGGGCTTTCTTGATTTTGTAATTCTGAAGGTGCTATAGGTGTATTTTGATAATTTGATGTATTTTTAGGGATTAAAGCATGATTTTCATCAGCTGAGTCAGTTGTTGATATCACACGTATTAAAATATCACATGTATTAATTCTTTTATCTTCTTTGTTCTTTTATTGTAAACTCTGAATCCTTTACTAGCAGTACTATAGCCTAAGAAAATAGCTTCGTTTGATCTCGCATTGAAATTTTCAAGGTTGTCTTTTCCATTGTTTAGAACGAAACACTTACATCTAGATGCTAAAAAGTAAGCAACATTTGGTTTTATTCCTTTCCATAGCTCATAAGTGTCTTTTTCATAATAGGTCTTATACGACATCTGTGAAGTACATAACATGCTGTAGATACTGCTTCGGCCTAGTATCCATAAGATAGTCCATTTTCACATAGCATGGTTCTGGCCATATCAACCAAAGTTTTGTTCTTTCTCTCTATAACCCCATTTTATTGAGGCTTCCTTGGACAAGAGAAGTTGTGAGTTATACCATTTCTATCACAGAATTCTTCAAACCTTCTATTATCAAATTCTCCTCTATGATCACTCCAAATTGAAGTAATGCAGTACCCTTTTTCTATCTGAATTTTTCTACAAAACTTCTCAAACACTTCAAGAGCCTCATCCTCATTTGATAGGAAATAAACCTATGCAAATCTAGAGTAATCATCTAATATAACAAAACCATAATGCTTAGCACAAAATCTATATGTCTTTGAGATGAATAAATCCATGTGCACAAGTTCAAGTGATTAGTTCGGACACATAATATTTTTAGAAGGAAAGTTGCTTCTGACTTGTTTACCTTTTAAACAAGCATTATAAATTTGATTTCTTTCAAACTTTAAGGTCAGTTGTCCTCTTACTAACCCATTTTTGGACAATTTTGATAGAATGCTCATACTGACCTGTCTAAATATTTTATGCCAGATAAATGAATCCTTTCTAGAAAGACAAAACACTTAACACTTTGTGAGGATAAGTCTTCCAGTTGAGCACAATATATATTCTGATTTCTAGGACAAAAAAAACAATATTATCGTCATGAATATCAATAATTTCATAATGAGATATATAAAAAATGACTTTGTAACCTTTGTCACATAACTAACTCACACTCAACAAGTTACATTTCCAATAAGCAACAAAGAGTCTGTTATCAATAAAGGTAAAATCAGAATCACCAATTTTACCAATTTCGGTGACCTTCGCTTTATTTTTGTCTGTAAAGATAACATTAACTCCATCCTTTCTTTCAATGTAGTTAAAGTGTGATATTTCACCTGTCATGTGTCTCGAACAACCATTATCAACTGTCAATTGATTCTCCTTTGTCTCTGTTTTGAAACATATATGCAAAAAGCATTATCTCATTTTAGGTACCCAAATTTTTCTAGGTCTTTTTAGGTTAATAGCTTGACCTTTCCGTCTCCAAACATACATCTGAGTTAATTTCTTTTTATGAAAGTTACAAGAATAACTAATGTGACCATGTTTACCACAGTAATCGAACAAAACAGATGAATAATAATTGTTATGATTTTTTCCACTTAGCAAGTTTCTATTGTCATGGCTATAGCTGTTGCTGGATTTAATAAAGAAGTTTTTGTATGGCTTGATATTGTTCTTTTCATTATATCATATTCTGGCCTTACCAAAAAAGCATTTACGACTACTAGGAAATGCATCAAGATTTTTCTTTCCATCAACAAAATTTTCCAAAGCTTTTTCTAGAGATAATATCTTTCCAAGACTTTTCTCCTTTTCAAGTTCTAACATGACAAATTTTTCTTTTAACTGTCTTACCTTATTATAATCATTTTTAGTAGCGTATTTTCCAACTTAGCTACTTTTTCTTTCAGAAATTCCTTTTCAGAAACCTTTTTCTTAGAGTCAACCTCAAGAGACATATTCCTACTTGCCAAATTTTCATGCATAGATTTCAATGATTTAATCTTTCTCTTCAAGGATGCATAATTGCTCTTGGACTTCTCAACTTCTTTAAAATACTTCACTATTAACCTTTTTTACTGATCATACAATTCATGATATGCATTTTTCAATTCATCAACTTCAATATCAGAGTCAGAATAATATACCTCATTGTCTCCTGATTTAGCCATGAAACAAATGTTGCTGCCTTCTTCTGGCTCTTATTCTTTAAAGTTTTCAGAATCCTCATCTGACCAGGCTACACTCATTGCTTTCTAGATTTTCTATTATATGACTTGTCCTTTTGAAGAAGAGGACATTCTAGTCTTGTGTGTATAGACTTCTTGAAGTGATAACATATAATTTGATTGTTTTGTGTATTGCTATTATTGCTATTGCCTTTTGGTAGGAGCCTATTGTTTCAGCTTTCTTGTTCCCTTCTCTTTTTTTTATCAGCTTCTTTTTTATAAAAGTGGGCATATTTTCTGACCATAAAGTTGAATTCATCGTCTCCATCTATTTACAAGTCAGTGTCACTTTCATCACTTTTTAATTCGTCCGTTGCTTTTAGTGCCATTCTTTTTTTATAGGAGGATCTTTCATCTCGCCTTAGCTCGATTTCATGGGTCATCAAATTTCCTTGTAGCCAATCAAGTGAGATAGTGTCTAGATCCTTTGTCATTTCTAGAGCTGTCACCTTAAGTCTCCATTCCTTTGGTAGTGACCTCCAAATCTTCATTATGAGCTCATCATTGGGATATATCTTTCCTAAGTTCTTTAAGGTTGTGATGATGTTGTTGAAGCATCTGAAGAATTTGTCTATGGTCTACCCTTGTTTCATTCCAATAGTTTTGTATTGATGCACTAAGAGACTTATTATATGTTTCTTTACCTCATTCGTCCCTTCAAAGGCAACTTGAAGTTTGTCCCATATTTCTTTTGTTGTAGAGAAGTAGGATATCTGTTCATATTCTTTTGGAGATAACCAATATATTAGGTGATGCTTTGCTTTAGTGTTTAGTTATGCATTTCTCCTATCAGTAACAATCCATACTTCTATGCTATCAGAAGTGGGAATTGTAGCTCTAACTTTAATTGCTTGCCATACTTCGATATCTATAGATTGGAGATATGTGGTCATTGTCTATTTCTAGTATAAGTATTTGTTTCCATTGAAGTAAGGAGGTTTTAAGATGGATTGTCCTTCAAAACTTCTTAAGATGTTTTCCATGAGCTATCACGTGCTATTAAACACAAAAATGTGAAACTTCGCTTTGATACTAAATGATAAAGGAAACACATACAAGAGGGGGGTGAATTGTGTGTGACTTAAAAAATTTTGTAAGTTACTTTCAATTTGTATAAAAACAGGGGCCTATTTAAAATTAAAACAATAGGAGCCTGTTAGATGATAGTATCCTGTTAAATGATAGGAGCATGCTAAAGTATAAATCATGTTGAAACAATAAGAAGAAAGCACTTGTTATAATGAAAGGAACTATTAACAAGTCGAAAACAGAAGGAAACTATAATAAAACTGAAGGAGCCTCTTGTTGAAATAAACACATAGACAACATAATGCAAAAATATAAAAGATAAAGAGAGAAAGAGAAGAAGGACGCAGTCAATTTATACTTGTTCGCCTTACAACCTAAGCCTACGTCCAGTCTCCAAGTATTCAACTTTAGTGCTTCACTATAAAATTAAGTAGTAATTTGACGAGCCTCTTCAAGCTCACAAGTTAATAGTTTTTAAGGTTTTTCAAACTTCCATACTAGTAGTATTTCACTAGCTTCTACAAGCTCTCAAATAAAAATGAGGCTTGGTCGATATGAGCTTTAGTAATCTCTCTTGACAGAATTTGACTTTCTAATCCGCAAGAGAATTTTTTACAAAGTTATCACTTTCAAGAATGTATACGCTTTTGATGAGTTTCAACAATATAGTTTCTCAAGCTTTTGTATCATTCAGTTGTTATTCATAGTCGTATTAGCTCTTCTTTAAGTAGTCAATTTCTTCAACTAGTTGTTGCTTCATCTTACATCCTTAGTCAACTAGATATATTTAAATTTGAATAGCGTTGATGTCATCTTTGTCAAAAAATCTTTCAGTAATCACGGGGATAATATACGAACTTCATAAATAGTCGGATCCTTTCAGATAAATCATTTCTAATAAGGTGAGTTTATAATGAAGGTTCTTGTAAGAAAGAAAATGTATTTCTTATGATTTTATTTCCTTTTAAGAATAAGAACATTAATTATACAAGGAAATAAGTCTAATTTAAATTTTGAAATATTTTGCAGTTATCATCAAAATTGTTAATCATAATCCTTGAGCTAATATAACACAACACTTTCGATGACAAAGTTAATGCATATGTTAATATAAATTTTTTTATGTTAAAAGTTACATTAACCCTTTTTCAAATGTAAACTTCTCTTTATGTAAGGGCGACTTTAATGTATAAGGTCATACACGTGGACTTATTTCCTTCTTTGAGGTAAGACAAGGCATAAGCATCATGAAGAGTAGTGAGCTGAAGGTGCACTGTAGTTAGGTTGATAATAGACGTTGATTCTACCAATAGGTAAAGAATTAGGCTAACTACTAAAGGGGCATATGTAGGTATATTATTTGTCCTTGTGAATCTTAAGAAAGATAGAGATATTTTATTAAGACCAAAATATCTATTTATAGATTTTTAACACGAACAATGAGTTGTTCTTTTTTAGAGAAATGTATAGGAAACCAACATATCCAATTGTCACGCCTTAACGACATGATAAACATAAAGTACCATAAGACTCTTTGGTAGAGAGGTCTTATGATCCTAACACTCTATTTAAGTCATTGCTTGATATTATATAAACCCCTAGCATAATTCATTTGGCATCAATTAATATGAGCCTATAATATGTGTAAATAGGCTATTAGTTTGAGAATTGGAACATAACCTGAAAATGTTATCAACCTTGCATTAGGTTATGTCAAGCTCTACCGATAACAACTTTAACAACAATTTTATTACCTAATTGAGTTCCTTTTTTGGACTAGATCTAAGGCTTCTTTAGAAGGCAAATGCAAACTAGGGGGTAGAAGGTTAAAGATGCAGAAAAGTGATCCTTGACCATTAAACTATTGTCGATAATTATTGATCTAATAAGGGTTTAATCCATCTAGCAAGTTATATAGAACTACCTATTTATATGGATAAGACTATGAATTTAATGGAAAGGGCACGTTATGCTAGACTATGTGTTGTTGATATAAAATAAGACTTACTTGAAATGATATCCCTGATGAGGATTATACAAATTGATACTACGTTTGAGGACTTTACTAAGGTTGCCTACGAGTAAGTTTTTTTGGAGAGTTGATTATTTTGAGCAGAAAGGTGATTATTTTAAGCTTATAGAAATGGATTCTCTAATAATGCTTAAAGCTAAAATTGGGAAGAATAATGGTTTGAGAAAGCAATTACCTACCTTTAATAATGAATAGAAAGGTCAATGAAGGAAATGGATAATGAGAATCAAAATAGGGAGGAGGTTATTAAAGAGGTTGCTCCTAATATAAATAGCTCTTTGGAGCCATGGACTCCTATCGATTATATTCCTCCATAGGACATTGGAAAAATTGGTAAGCTGAAACAAATACCACTAGCCATTAATGGGGATTATTCAATTCTAAAAATGAATAACTATAGGGGTTCTGCTAAAAAAGAACAAGAGGGTCATATACCTGCAATGGATAACTTCAAAGTGGATATATGAGGAGATTGAAATGAAAAACTAGAGCTAAAGTCTCAAGGAATCATAATCTTTCTTAATATTTATCATCTCTTAGAATGTTAGATATATTAACTGCCACAAAAAGCAGTAAATGATAGGTACTATTTTTATGAACTAAGCGTATGTTAATAGGCTTTTTGAAAATTAAGCTTAAGGCTAATAAATGCAAGAAGCTACACTTTTTAGAGAAGTACTCATTTCACACATTTTTATTTACAAATCAAATTATACACCTATCAGTAACATTGATTTAGGAGAGGATATAGTTCCTTCATTTATTTATGGTTCTAATTGTGCTTTTTAAAGAGACTTCTTATAAGAAAACTGTATTAAAATAGTGTTTTAAAGGCAATCACCTATAACAATTTTTTACAAGCTTTATTTTGATTAATAAAGTGAAAGGCAATTTTCAATAATTTGATGTTCATTTATTTATGAATTGATTTTGTTTTTAAATCAAATTAATGAAGTCCATGATACAAAACACAAAATAAAGGAAATCATGATGAGATCATGATAATGAGATTCCTATCATGTGTAATTATGTTAGTGTCTACTTTGTCCCTAGTCATAGGATTAATGAGATAGGACATTATTAATCCAGATAGACTAGCACATGTTATACTCCTTGATTTGATCAAGTAGTGGATCTGATAAACTATAAGCATGAGATACTTAGAGTTAACATATAAATGCTTACTAAGAGTAGTAAGTATATCGGATGACCTGCTAAAAGATTATCATATAGATGATCTATCAAATGTCAGTGATTAATCTTATCGTAGCAATGATGCAAATAACCTTAGACTTGAGGTACTTAAAGATATCTTAGATATTGATCCTGTACTTTGCCACCATTCCTTGTTGACTTAAGACAAGGTCGCTTTTAGGGTGGTGATTGGTATTCGAAGGTAATTGGGTAGCTAGTATAGGATTCACCATGTCTAATAGAAGGAGATGATACCCACAGCCTCCTTTCGGGGTCATTACTCAGGAGTCTCTGGTCAGAGTAGTTATGTGTCATGAAGAGAGTCTTTAATGACACATAAAATAATAAGATCCCTAGGACATGAACTAATATCATTTAGACTAGATGTGACATAGTCAGTCTAGTGGGAGTTGACACATAGCCTATACTCCGAACCAAGTAGGATATAGGATGGTGAAGGGACGAATTGCACGGTAATTATCTATGAAAAGGTTTGTAGGTTAGATAATTAACTATCTGAGAATTCATGTGTTAATTCACTTACATTCTGATAAATTGACATCATGAAACCCTTCATCATATGGTCAAATTAAGAGTTAATTTAAGTGCCCAAAATAACCAAGAACTTAAGGGTCAGATGCATAAAAGATAAGATGAAATACAAAGTATGCATGGCTGTCATTTTAAGTAAGTCATGTGACCCACTTTGTGACAAGTGATATATAAGTGAGTTTTTCACTTATCCACATACAAAATTAAGCTAAAAACACACATAATTGAAAGGTAAAGGGTCAAGAAGAGTTCTTGAGGTTGAGAGGAGTGACTTCTACTTGAATTCATCTTGTTTTGTGCTCTAAACACCCTTACACACTAATTTTTCTTTATCTTTGCAAGTTTTTCACTGGCTGTTGAAGGTTTTTGTAGTTTTATACAGCCTAAACAAGTAGAAGATTCAAGAAAGGAGGAACATTTGCAAGGTACATATGTTGTAATTTCATGTTCTTACATTCTCTTTTATACATCCATATGGATTTTGGATTTTCTAGGGATGTTAAGGTGTAGGAATTTTGATTCCAATGCTTCCAATGCATAGCCATGCATGAGATGCATGGACCCATGGCTCTCGAACAGTGGTATCAGAGCTACTTATGCGTATATAAGATGATCTATTGAACATGTGCAAACTATTTGTTAGGTTGTGACTGACATGCGTATTTATTTTGAAAAATTAGTATAAATTGTAGAAAAATGTTTTTTATGATTTCCTTTCATATAAATGTTTATAAGATGTTATATTATGTTTCTCTCAAAGGAAAGTTCAATTGAATATCATTTGCTATTTTATTACGAATCAATTTCCAATCTGTTCATATGTTAGTTTCTAGGAATTTCTAGAAAACAAAATGCATGTGCTAATTTTAAAATTTTCGTAATATTTCCAGACTTTTTTATAAATTATTCTTTCACAAAAATGTCTACAAGGTGTTATATTATGTTGTTTTCAAAGAAAATTGCAATTGAGTGTCATTTATTATTTTATTACTATTTTAATTTTAGCCTGATGCATGTATGAAGTTCTAGAAAATTCTAGAAATCTGGTGAACATGTATGCTTTTAAATTCCATAATAATTTTATAAATTTTTTTATGAATTTCCTTTATGAACATGCACATATGATGTTTCCACTTGTATGAGATGCATGACACTTGTTTTTTAAGTGATTGATTATTTATTCTTGATTTTACATGCATATTGGTGGTGTATGACGAGTGTTAGTGGACACATGATGTGCCGGCTAATTCCACTTAGTTGATAAAGAATTCCTAGGAATTAGTTTCTGGAATTTTTTATTAGGCACATTTAGAATGTGTGTAAGACTCTGGAGTTTTTTGAGAATTAATTGAACTTAATTCAATTAATAGATCAAGCCAAAGTCAACACTGGTAAGCTTTTGGAAAGCTAATAAGGCTGACTTATTTGATGACTTATATGTGCGTGTTTCGGTTATAAGACCTTAAAACTCTTTTAAAGATAATAAATGTATTATTTTGATGCTAGTAGCATGCTAAGTACACGTGCTTGAAATTAGGGTTCTGGAAAATTTCTGAACATCGAATTAGTCTTTTTAGTGTTTAGTAGGTTAACTCATTTATCTTAATAATTTTGGTCGTCAAAATATTTTGAGCTTGTGCTGAAATTTTCTTAATAAATTTGAGATGACCTAGGGATGTTTTAGATGAGTAATTGATATTTGGGAATTTTAGAAATCCTAGGGACTAATTTAGAATTAATTTAAGTAGATCATTTCATTTTTAGTGTGACTAGAAAAGGCATGTGTAATAGAACTAAAGTGTTTAATTTGAACATCAAAATAATTAAATTTTAGGGTTCCTAATTGAATCACATTCATAATTCAAATTATCCGAAACTAACATTAGCACTTGATGCAGTTCAACAGTTGAATCGAATCACGAACTTTTGATGCACAGTCAAGATATAACCTAAATTAAACCTCCTTTTTGTGTTACATGGATTAGATGCATTTTAAGGGTTTGTTAAATTGGCATGATAGGGTGGTTATAGATTTAGGCTCAATTTAATTGAAGCGGCCATAATCATGCCATATAGTTATAGTAACTATTTGAATATATATGTGAGATATATATAAGTTCATTAAAATATTGATGAGACCTAAGAACAAATCCCTTATCCAAAATATTAGGACTTACGCATTTCATTGATGTGGTAAGAACCAGAGTTCTTTTAGTGTTGGGTTGTTGGGCAAACCTGAGCCCGCTCTACACGAATATGTTCAAACCATAGAAGTTAGATTTTCTGATTAATAGGATGGTCCTAACTGGAAGCATTGATTTGTTAAGCAAACCCAAGGTCAACATGGATAGAGGCGAAGTTGGGTAGTATACATGGGATGTACACATATCAAGAGTTGATAACCCAATGAGTGTCCTAAATCAACGGTTGATGGCACAAGTCGATAGTTGCATAACTGAATGCAATTGGAATGTATGATACCTACCGATTAACCTAAGGTGGCTTGTTAGGCAAACCCAAGGTCATTATTAGTGATGTTGGATATCGGCATAATAGGAAAACTGTAAGTTTTCTCGGATTCATAGTCAGGGATATGGATTAAGATAAAATATTGGGGTCCATAATGTAAGTGATTAGAGTCCTTACTGATATGCATTCATGTACATTCTAACGCTCTCTCTCATTCTTCTAGGTTATTGACTCACCATGATGTCTTCTTCCACTGTGAACTTACACTCTCTACTAGACTCAAACAAACTAACGAGACCAAACTTTTTAGATTGGCTACGGAATTTGAGAATTGTTCTCGAATATGAGAAACTAGGATATGTTCTAGATGAGCCACTTCCTAATCCCCCTATTACCGGTGCCTTTGATGAGGATCAGAAAGCTTACAAGAAGCGACTGGATGATAGTGAGATGGCTAGTTGCATTATGCTAGCCTCTATGTTACCAAAATTGCAAAGGCAGTATGAGGCTATGGATGCTCATACCATAGTCTACCATCTAAGGGAACTATTTGGTAGGTAATCTTGGTCTTAAAGATTCAAGACCTCGAGGTTGCTATTTTGCTCTAAGTTGGCTGAGGGATCGTCTCCAGTGCAATATGCGCTGAAAATGAATGGATTCATTAAGAGGTTAGCCAGTTTATGTTTCATAATGGATTATGAATTAAATATATATTTAAATTCTGACTGATTTGACTGATAGTTATTCACAATTTGTGATTAACTATCGGATGAACCAAATATACACCCTAATAACTGAGCTGATTAATCCACTCAAAACAGCTGAGCAAACTATTAGGGAGGACATTAAGGCTATGATGTTAATGGACTCTGCTTCTAATTCTTGCAACAGGAACCAAAGGAAGAAAAAGAAGTCCAAGAAGCCAATGGGAGATGTAGCCAATAAGGTAAATGAGAAAACACTAAAGAGAATATACTTTCATTGCAACAATAAAGGGCATTGGAAGAGGAACTGTAAAGCCTATCTGGAATCACTGAAGTAGAAGAGGGCATTAAATGCTCTATTGTGTACTTTAGGTATGTTATTTGTCATTGAGGTTAATATTATTTCTGATCATAATATTTGAGTATTAGATACTAGATGTGGCTCACACATATGTGTTAATATGTAAGGCCTCAGGGATAGTTAACTGCTCAAGAAGGGAGAGATGGACTTGCGTGTGGAAATGGAGCACAAGTTGCTGCATTAGTCGTAGGAACCTATATTTTGTATCTTCCTAGTGGGCTAGAGTTAATTTTGGATGATTGTTATTATATACCTGTTGTGATAAAGAACATTGTATCTGTTTCATGTCCTAATAAAACGAGATTTCATTTAACTTTTTCGAGAAATGGTTGTTCAATTATATTGAATTAAATGTTGTATGGTACTGCTACATTGTTCAATGATATTTACACATTAGATATGTCTAATCCAATTTTAAATATCAATGATAATAAAAAAAAATGGGATAACTTAAAATCAGCTTACTTATGGCATGGTTGACTTGGCTATATAAGAGAAAGATGCATATCTAAGCTATACAGGAGTGGTAGTTTAGGGTCATTTGATTATAAATCATATCATACATATGAATCTTGCTTATTAGGCAAGATGGCTAAATTACCTTCCAAAGGAAAAGGTTAATGAGGGGGTTATTAGACCTAATACATTATGATGTATATGGTCCGATGTCCATTCATGCTAGAGGTGGTTTTATGTACTTCAATACCTTTAGTGATGATTATTCACGATATAGGAATGTATATCTAATGAGATACAAGTCTGAAGCATTTGAAATGCTCAAACAATTCAGATATAAAGTAAATAAACAATTCAGTAAAAGTGTTAAGGCACTTCAATTATATCGAGGTGGTGAATACTTGAATTAGGAGTTTCTAGGTTATCTCAGGGATAACGGGATTGTATCCCAGTGGACTCCACCTTACATACCACAACATAGTGGTGTGGCTGAAAGGAGAAACCAAACTTTATTAGATATGGTAAGGTTAATGATGGGCTTCCAGATCTACCAAAATCATTTTGGGGTTATGCACTTGAGATTGTTGTTTATGTGATAAACAGAGTCTCTTCAAAAGTGGTTGATATTACTCCATATGAGATATAGACTTACAAAAAATCCTATCTTTCTCTTATGAAAGTTTGGGGTTGTCCGGTTTATATGAAGTAGATTCAATTAGACAAGCTTGAAGTGAAATTTGATACATGTTTGTTTGTAGGATATCCTAAGGAACCAATTAGATATTAGTTTAACAATGCTTTAGAGTAAAAGGTGTTTGTCTCAAAGCATTATGTCGTTTTAGAAAAAGAGTTTCTTCTAAGAGAAGACAGTGGGAGCAAAGTTGAACTTAATAAAGTTTCTCAAATAGACACAGATCAACTGCCTAAACCCAAGATTGTTGTTAATGGAGATGAGACAACAGCTGAACCTTCTAACACACAAAATGTTTATAGATCAAGTAGGATACATAACGTTCTGGAGAGATATGAATTTCTAATAAGTGAATATAATAGCCTATGGTTTATAGAGGACGATGAGCCTATAACCTATGAAGAGGCTCTGAAGAATTCTGAATCTGAAAAAAGGCTTCAAGCCATGATGTCCAAAATGGATTCCATATTTAAAAACCAAATATGGACTTTGGTTGACCCATTTGAAGGGCTAAAACCCATAAAGTGCAAGTCAATTTTTAAGAAGAAAATAGACATAGATTGTAATATGATTACCTATAGGTCGCTAAAGGTTATCGTCAAAGACAAGGAGTTGACTATGACGAGGCATTTAGCCCGTAGCCATGCTTAAATCCATTAAAATAATCCTAGCCATTGCTACTCATTATGATTATAAGATAAGACAAATAGATGTGAAGATAACTTCTCTAAATGGAAACTTAGCCGAGGATATGTATATGATACAACCTGAGGGCTTCATATCCAAAGATGGCGAAAAGGTAAGCAAGCTTCAGAAATCCATTTATGGATTAAAGTAAGCATCTAGGAGTTGGAACATTCGATTTGATGCGACAATCAAAGAGTTTGATTTCTCACAAAATTTAGATGAACCTTGTATGTATAAAAAGGTTAGTCAGAGTGCTATCATATTCCTTATGTTATATGTGGATGACATATTACTAATAGGAAATGATGTCTTAAGTTTGCAATATATCAAATTTTGGTTGTCCCAGAATTTCTCCATGAAAGACCTTAGAGAAGCAACTTATATATTAGGAATAAAGATCTATAGAGATAGATTAAGGAGGTTGCTAGGTCTTTCATAGTCTACACATATAGATAAAGTGCTAAGCAGGTTTAGCATAAAGTAGTCCAAGAGAGGGTTTCTCCTTATGACTCATGGGATCAAACTCTAGATGAGAGGACTCGTATGAGTTTGATCCTGTATGCTTTGACAAAAAGAACAATCATGTATGTTATGTTATGTACAAGCTAATATATTGTATGCTCTAAGTTTTGCAAGCAAATATTAATCAAATCCTTTTGAGTGTCACTAGGTGGCTGTTAAGAATATCCTAAAGTACTTTGAGAACGACTAAGGATGTATTCTTGGTATATAAAGATGGAGATCTCGTAGTGAGAGGGCATACAGATACCAGTTTTCAATCCAACCGGGATGAAGCTAAATTCCAGTCAATTTATATTTTCATATTGAATGGTGGGGCAGTTAGTTGGAATAGCTTTAAACAAGGGACGACTGTAGATTCAACGACTGATACAAAGTACATTGTAGCTGTAGAAGTGGAAAAAGAAGCTGTTTGGTCCAAGAAATTCATTATGGAACTTGGAGTGGTTTTAAACATTGTAAACCCGATACTATTATATTATGACAACAATGGGGCTATTGCTCAAGCCAAGGAACCAAGGTCCCATCAGAGGTACACACACATACTCGGGAGATATCACCTAATTAGGGAGATCATTGATAGAGGTGATGTGAAAATAGAGAGAGTGCACACAGATCAAATCATCGCTGATCCTTTGACAAAGTCACTTCCTCAAATGAGGTTTGATTCTAGTATACTCACCTATGATACTAGTACAAAGGTGATTGGCTTTAGTACAAGTGGGAGATTCTTAGAGTAGTGCTTTGTACAAACTTTATTTTGTTTAATAAAGCGAAAGGAAATTTTTATTAATTTAATGTTCACTTATTTATGAATTGATTTCGTTCTTAAATCAAATTAATGAAGTCTATGATACAAAACATAGCATGAAGGAAATCAGGATGAGATTATGATAATGAGATTCCTATCATGTGCAATTATGTTAATGTCTAAATTATCCCTAGTCATAGGATTAATAAGATGTTAATCCTGATAGACTAGCACATATTATACTTCTTGATTTGATCAAGTAGTGGATCTCATAAACTGTAAGCATGAGATGTTTAGAGTTAACATGTGGATGCTTACTAAGAGTAGTAAGTACATCAGATGATTCACAATAAGATTATCATATGGATGATCTATCAAATGTCAATGATCAATCTCATCATAGCTATGATGAAAATATCCTTAGAATTGAGATACTCAAAGATATCTTGGATACTGATCCTGTGCTTTTACACTATTCCTTATTGCGTCAAGACAAGGTCACTCATAAGGTAGCGATTGGGTATAGCTATTGGTATTCGAAGGTAATTAGGTAGCCAGTAAAGGATTCACATACTGATCCTGTGCTTTTACACCATTCCTTGTTACGTCAAGACAAGATCACTCATAAGGTAGCGATTGGGTATAGCTATTGGTATTCAAAGGTAATTGGGTAGCCAGTAAAGGATTCACCACTCCTGATAGAAGGAGATGATACCCACGGCCTCCTATTGGGGTCATTACTTAAGAGTCTCTAGCTAGAGTAGTTATGTGTCATGAAGAGAGTCTTCAATGACATATAAAATAACGAGATCCCTAGGACAAGAACTAGCATCACTTAGACTAGATATGACATAGTCAATCAAGTGAAAGTTGACACGTAGCCCATACTACGAACCAAGTGGGGTGTAGGATGGTAAAGGGATGAATTGTATGGTAATTGTCTATGGAAACGTTTGTAAGTCAGATAATTAACTATCGAAGAGTTTATGTGTTAATCCACTTACGTTTCGGTAAATTTGCATCGTGAAATCCTTCATAATTTGCTTATATTATGATTTAAATCAACTAGTATGAAACCATTAATGATATGTTCATATTAATAGTTAATTTAAGTGCCCAAAATAACCAAGAACCTAAGGGTGACACATATACAAGATCAAATGAAATATAAGGTCTGCATGGCTGTCATTTTAAGTAAGTCATATGACCCACTTTATGATAGGTGGTATATAATTATATGCATACGAAATTAAGTCAAAAACACACACAATTGAGAAGCAAACGGTTCAAAAGAGTTTTGGAGGTTGAGAGGAGTGATCTTGAGGATTGTTCATGCAATTTTATGCAATTTTTACATGAGTTTAAATACATGTAACTTGTTTATAATCTAACTCTCAATTGAGCATCTACTTAAATTCATCTTTCTTGGTGGTCTAACGACCCTTACAAACTAATTATTCTTCATCTTTACATGTTCTTCAGTGGCTGTTAAAGGTATTTGGAGTTTGCTACAACCGAAACATGTAGAAGATTCAAGAAAGGAGGAGCATTTGTAAGGTATATATGCTATAATTTCATGTTCTTACATTCTATTTTGTACATGCAAATAGATTCTAGATTTTCTGAGGATATCATGGTATTGGAATTTTGATTCCAACACTTCAGTTACATAGCTATGCATGAGATGGATGAACCCATGGCTCCCAAACAAACTTAAGGATATTTATTCCTCCATTGACTCTCTATGGATAATTCTAGACGAATTCAATAATACAATTCAATACTTTAATATTGAAAGGAACATAAGTTTAAGGAAACTTCTTCACTTGGAGTAACAAGTAAAGTGGTAACTAACACATATGGAAGAAGGTTGGCTTTAGCTAAAGTGGATTAGATGAATGAATTTCTAGAGAGAAAAATAATTTTTAATAGCCCTTTGTTATAATATCATTGCCTAACGTTCATTCATAACTTGGCCTTATGTTAGCATAGGAAAGCCCTTTTTCACTTTTTAATATAAGTTGAAGGATTTACTGAAGCAGTTGCCAGAGTATTATCATCAATCTTTCAAAGTTATAAATGATTTATTTATATGAGGAAACTTTAAGTGGTGGAAAAGGAGCTTAAAGAGATAAACTAGATAGGATTCTACAATACTCGTATGGCAATTGCAAATGCTAATAGCTAATTTAATATGAGCTTTATCTTAACTAAGGAGACTCTACTAAAAAAATGGATAAGGGAACATCTTTAATTAACTATATAAGAACTCTAGAGGTGTATAAATCATTGTTAAGAAAAAAATTCAAGAATCTAATGGCTTAAAGAAGCAGATAAAGCACCAAATTATTTCATAAGATCATCTTATCTTGGAGAAATGTTAATAATATTTAAATAATGCATCAAAAAATAGAGGAATACCTCAAAGTCATTATGAGATTAAGCAAGAAGCTTATGAATAATTCTAAAACACTTTTTGATGATAAGATAATGGTTATTCTTTTATGCAGATAACAAAATGCTTTATAATTAATCAAATCCTTGGAGAGCAATTAGAGGCTATGTGCATATCTTTTAATGCTACAGATGTAGAGAAAACTGTGTTTAAGCTAATCCTAGTAAGTCACTAGGTCTTAAATGCACTTTTCTTTGAAAAAATATGGCATAATATAGAAGATCATAGTCAAATTACTTGCTTTGAGACCAAAGGATGTGCTCAAGCCTCACATCAATGAGTCTTAAGGTGCTTTTATCTAAGGCAGCCTCATTGATGATAACATCTTAATGGCATAAGAATTATCTAAGAATTATGGTAAGAAAAAATCATTTAAGAGTGATGCTATCAATAAAGTAAGACTTTTAAGAATTATGATAAGAAAAAATCATTTAAGAGTGATGCTATCAATAAATTAAGACTTTATCTTACATATTACAGAGGCTTTTAAATTCCTTAAAGAATTCATATCATGAATATAATATTCCATCTTGATTAATGGGGATCCTATTAACTTAATAATAGAAGGCAAAGGGTTAAGACAAAGGGACCCAATGTCTCTTTATTTGTTAACACTTTACATTAAGACCTTAAATAGATCGATTGATTATTATATTAAGCAAGAAGTTAATTTTAAGTTTCATAATAAATGTAAGAAGCTAAGATTATTTAACCTCTGCTTTGATAATGATTTGCTTCTTCTCTTATAAGTAGATGCTTATCAATTAGCATATTGGTGCCTGCTCTCCACACTTTTAAGGAGCTCTTTGGTCTCTCTATTAACAGGAATAAAATTCATTTAATTGTATATATTGGTGCTAATCAATTTGCTAGGTGGGTATTTATTGTTACAAGGCTCAAAATTAAGTATCCTATTTTCACTTATATCAGTATGCCTATCATCACCAAAAGACTCTCTTATAAGAATTCCATCACAATACTATTTGAGAAGATAAAGAAGAGAATAAACAATTAGTATAATAGAAATCTCTCATATGCACAAAGATGGAAAAAACATCAATCAACTACTCAACACATTTTATATCTATTTGTCTTCTAACATCTTTCTTTATAAGGGTTTAACCAAAATTATAGAGAAGAAGATGAGAAGATTCTTGTCTTAACAAAACAATAGCAGGGTCAAGTGGACTAAAGTTTATATGCCAAGGGACGAATGAGTTCTTAGTAACTTTCTTATAAAAAAATCAATAAAGTCTTAATGGTAAAAAGAGTGTGGAGGATATTAACAAATAAGAAGTCATTGGGTTAAATGGATTCATATATACTTCTTGAAACATGAAAACTTCTAGGAGTTCAAACCTATATCTACCACTTCATGTTTTAGGTTATAGTTACTAAAGTTAATGGAATGTCTTTAAGGTCATTTAATGCAAAATAGGTAATGACAATAGTGCGTCCTTGTGGTTTGACAATTAAAGAAAGTTAGGTCCTTTAAACTAGACTTGTCTTATGCTTAAATTGAAGCTCTTATTTCTTAAGATCTCAAATTTTAAGTTGGTCTTTAATGACAACGAATGGTCATATATTCTTATAAATTTCTCCTTAATTATAGATAATTTCTCTACTTACAAACCAAACTTAGGTTTAGAAGACTTATTTGTTTAAATGAATCACTCTTTAGGTTAGTTCACTAACCATTATTACAAGGATATCTTTAGCCCCTATTCCTAGAAAATGTATTGGTATAATACAATATAGTTCAAATAGTCACTTCTAAAAGTTTCCTTCTTAATGTAGCTAGAAGTCAATCATAGATCATTTACAACAGATAGATTGAGATTTATCAACACTCATCAATGTTGTAGACTTTGCAAGACTCAACTAGAAACCTTATATTATCTCTTTTTCCAATATGAATCATTGACTGGTATTTGGACCAATATCTAATTAGTCTATCATTGATTGATTAAGTAGAGATATGAATACAAACTAGGGGATAGCACATTCTACAAAATGGCCTTTGGTAACACAATGTATGACATATAAGGAGAAAGGAATATGAAATTATTCCAGGATAAAGAAAAATCTATAGATCAAGTAGCTAATAAGTTGATCTCTAATATTAGAGAGCAATTACTAATAAAATAACTACACAAACCCTGCAACATTATAGTAGCTTCTTCTTAAATAATATTGGACCATCTAATAAAGCAAACACATGTAAGAGGCAGGTGAATTGTGTGTGACTTAAAAAAAATTTTGTAAGTTACATTCAATTCGTATAAAAAAACAAATCCTAATTAATAAATAAAAAATAGTAGGAAATTGTTGGACAATAAAGCTTTTTAAACGATAGGAGCCTATTAGGTAATAGAAGCCTTTTATGGGATATGACCCTGCTTAAATGAAAGGAGCCTACTAAATGATGAATCATGTTAAAACAATTTTAAAATAGAAGGCGCTTGTTAAAACTAAAAAGAACCATCAATAAGTTGAAAACAAAAGGGGCCTATTATAAAATTGAAGGAGCTTCTTACTGAAATGAAACCTATTATAAAATTGAAAGAGCCTCTTACTGAAATGAACACACACATAATATAATGTAGAAATACAAAAGATAAGAAGAGAGAGAGAGAGAAGAAGCACACAGTCGATTTATTGTAACATACCACTCCTATAGAGCATATGTCTGAACGTACCAGAGAATATTCGAAAACATACTCTATGAAAATGGTACATTAAAACAATCAAACTAACTCATTAAAGGCATCAAACATATCATAAGCATTCTAAGTGTTCAATTCTTCCCATTTCATTCACAAACATAAAGTCACATGTCATTACAATTCAGAATCCATATATATACATGACATAAAATTTGTTTGAGTTCAATTTTAGTACCAAAAATACAACATGAAATGGGATGTTAATACACAAGACATCTATCTAGACTCCTCAGATTTAGCTGATCAGACCTTTGAGCCATTTTTGTTCCCAAAATGTAAGTATTGGACTTCTACTATATTACCTTGGTAGCTAGAACTCCCTTGAACCTGAAAAACAACGTTGCAATTTTGATGAATTTGTGAACATAGTGAGGGAACCATCATCGATGTATTCACTCAAGTTAGATCATAAAAACAAGTTATAACCTAATTCAACAAATATATAAAACCATCCAGTGTTGAATACCACATCACATTTCATCATACTTTAACAAGTACATTGTGTAAGCTAGCATTGTATATCATAACACATCCTCCATTTATTTCACCTGTAATTCATTATTTCAAAACAATTCAATAATACATTTCATTTCAATCATTTGATTCATGTAGGTATGTATATGCAAATGCATAAGTGTCTCCATTTTCATTTTTTCTTTGTTGTGACCAAGTGCTTATCAACCCAATCTACTGTCCCGTATCCATTGTGGAAACTAAGATCATTTATAGCTCATATATATTGTGGATACCGAGTCCATGCATATGAGCTTGAGGCTCTTTTTCACAATCCTAAGCTCAAGCTCTTTTCCCACTTCGGTCACTTTGGTCACAACTTCTTTATTTGATCATGCATTTTAATATGATGAGATGTTTCTTTTCATATGCCATGCTTCCATTTCAGTATACTTATTCCTTATCTCAAGCTCCTTAGATCTCAGTCTGACATTTATCAATCAATTGTACACACATTTCAGATTAAACATTCAATTCATACAGAAGCACATATAATTGAGTTTACACATCTAAGTTAACTGATAGTACGCTCCAGAAAAGCTATTGCCTCGATGTTCCGATAATGTTTGTGTATTAATGATCACCTTCCATGTCTATCATCATGCAATACACACATAGCTCACAAATCACTAGTTTATCTAATCATATGAATATACAATCATATATATGCACATGTATATGTGTCATATTTTAATGCTTGCTCAATTGACTTTCTAGGTATGTATTCTTATACAAATATCTTGATCTTTCAAACATTATAGCTTGTATACAATTTAGCTTGCAATCAGGATTATACCTTAAATAAGCTTGATTTACTCTAAATTCATCAATCATGCATTCACCAAACTTTTCTAGCAATATTTAATTGTACAATTTCCCAATTCTCATTCATCTATACCTAATACACATTACTCAATTCCATGAGATCATATTTGCATTCATAAGAATACCTTTATTCCTTCATCACATCATAATTTCCAGATTAGGTTACATTGATACCAAAACAATACATTCTTTAAGTTATGACATTTATTAACAACCTAAACATAACAAGCTCTTTAAACAATTAATCAAGCAACAATCTAGGTTTATTCTAAGCCTTAATCAAGTTTAAATACTCCAATTTAAAGTGACTTTTTCTCAGATGGTTCAACATGTACACAAAATGTAACATCCCGTTTCTGTATAACGGGTTGAATTATAGAAATGGGTACATGGAGAAATTAGGAAAAAAACATCTCATGCTCATACAATTGTGAACAGTGATTTTTGCACATGAAAAATATCTGTACATGCATTCATGACATTTTCCTGGTATAATTGTGAATAAATGGGAATTTTTGAAAAATAGGCTTGAGTGTGTAAAAATTGAATTGGAGAGGATCGTTAGGGTTTTCTGATTTTGAGAGAAGTATAGAAATTTTCTGGGAATTTTTCAGAGTCATTTTCGGACCCAGAAAACTGTCAAGAGACAGAATAGAGGTTTACCAGTAGTGAAAATAACTGTCCAATGGCATTGGAAACTTAGACATATGGAATTAAAAATTTTTGAATCGAGCCATTGGAATTTTGGAGAGAAATTGGGAATTGAATTGGAAGAAAATTTAGTAAGCCAATGAGAGTGTGACATGTGGCAAGTGACACATGTCACTTGCCTACATGTCCACATATTATTTTCATTAATCAAAGACTTGTTTTAAGGAGTCTTTCACGACTCTTCCATTTGTCTTCTTCTTTGTTAAAGTGTTTGATGAGTTTCAAAGAAACTTTGCTCCATCCGATGCTCTCCTCTCCTCCCTCTTCTTTGAAAATTCTTCTACTTGTTATACCCACTTACAAACTCATATATTTTACTTGCCTTCTCTTCTTTTGTTCACCAAAAATCCAA
>JANIIA010000008.1:12452316-12463792 GCA_027478495.1 Erythroxylum alaternifolium | reverse complement strand
ACTCCATTATCTTAGGTTATGTGTCGGAATGACCCACGGGCGTTCCGATACGTACTCTAGGGTAATGGGGGGTTACACAATACATGTGTAATTTATAAGTTATTCCATAAACCTGAACATGAAGTGGGATGGGCTTCTATTGTTTGGAATAGATTCTAGATACTTAGTATATCTTTTGTGGCTTAGCTGACTTTTTAGGAACTAAAGAAAGGCTACAAATGATGAATTTATTTACTTATATAAAATGTAGTTTCTATGAAACTTGTTGAAAGACAATGAGACTATCCATTCTTTAAGTGTAGTTTTTTTACAAAAGACCCTACAATACATAATGAATTTGGGTGGATTATTCTATAAGAGCAAGGAGTCTAATGGAATGGAAGAATATTTTTGCTTCAATAAGAAAGAAGACTAGAGTTATCATTGTGTTACATACTACTGCTTTTTTATACAAGTATATATTAATGTAAATGAAAATATAAAAATATTGTTAAAAAAAGGAAACAGTTTATAGAGAGTTAGGTTTTGTGTGTATTCAAGATTTTAAAATTAGATGAAAAGGTTTGATGTTTGACAAAAGTAAGAGAATTGTTCTCATAAAATAGATGTTTAATGTATTTTAAGCTTGTGTAAGTTTTTATGTGTACATAGTGGATGCCCCTCGAATGTATATATTTTTTAGTGGAAATGGAATATATTCAATTCTCTTTATAAAAAAAGAGCTAATTATATTGCATTTCTTATGGTTTCATAGTTTTTACTTACCTCTTGTATTAAAAAATTGTTGCATACTTGTCTTAGAGCAATTAGTAAAGTTGTTCTTTTGTGTTCATAAGATTATGGAAATAGAAAAACTAAAAGGAAGGTTGTATACATTATAATCCTCCACGGACCTAGACAGAAAGGTAAGTCGACCTTGACTCATAACAATAACTAACTTGGTATTGATTAATTTTAATAATGCATCATTTTATATTTTAAAAACATATAAAAATTAATGAAATATATTTGAGAGGAGTTGTTTGATAATTACTATAAACTTTGAGAAGGTACGTAATAGTTTTCAACATATGAGAATAAATAAAAATTTGTGAAATTAAAGGATAATTAAATGTAGTTAACCTTACTAATAAATGTTATTACTAATATCTTGATACTTCCCATTCAAATTGCCCAGCAAGGATTGGACTTCTCGTCAAGTTATTAAAAAAATAAACGTTGTTTTTACACAGCTAAGAGTTGCGGAAAATCACATGCAAAAATCGCGAGTAGTATGATATTCAAAATAAATGAACTATAATAATAATTATTCTGACAAACATGTAGGTCATTGATCAAGGAGGTTTGAAGCTGAATCCTCTATGTTTTAATAGCCAAACTTTGACAAAACCTTTATATAATCCTGTATATATGACCATGTTAAGTATCTTACTCAATCTGTGTTACATATACCAGTCTGTAGTTCCACCCAAATATATATACATATATATAGTATGTTGTGTTAAGTATACTAACTAGTGGCGAAGTTTCGTTTCGTTTACTTTCCATTTTCTGCTGATTTTCCTCGTTCAAGAATTTGACCATTGCAATTTGTTCGTTCCTGGAGGTTGACAGCTATGGAATCAACCGGAGCATGTTCTACTGAACAATACAGCTATACGTTACTCTCCTACGCGGCCTGGATATTAAGTATGAAAGCTTTAATTCAACCATCGAGTATATGCCGAATCATTTCGGCTATAAAATAGTTTATTACAGTAGTTTCACAATAACGGCGGAAATTTCTATTTTTCTCAACTTCCAAGTTTGAACGCATTTATATTTTATAGGAGCCATGACCATGACCATGTTATTTTACTGATTAATGAATTAACCAATGATGATATTCTTCAGAACTGAACTCAGTTATATATATATATAGTCAACAATATTGAAATTTTGATGCATATCTTTCAACTTCGGGTGAATAGATTTATTATGGGCCCCGAATCAGAAACTCTGCACAAGTTATCTTAATTATGATACGCTGCCATAGCTTAACATGTTCCATTATATGTAACAAGCAGGCTGATTCCGTACAGATACGCAGTAAACGCAAAGAAGTTTCAAATTAAGAGAATGAAGTGGTCAAGAAAACGATAATTATAGGAATCGATAATGATATGACGCTAACGTGCGTTTGTTTCTCATATTCACACTAACTGAAAAGGACCCCTTTTAAAGGTGAACCGTACATTTTTTTGAAATAACTATTCAAAGAATAAGCGATTCTTCTCTTGTTGAAAGAAAAAGAGTAAAGTATGGTGGGAAATCAATATCGGTCAAGTGCAGTAATTGGAGAGAGGTAAATAGACTCCATAACCAACGCTCAATTAGTAAACCTTCACTCTGTCTTACCTTAAAGAGTTAATATTCTAAGAATGAAAAAGCTGTTAGAGGTGCCGTTATTTAGTTCCAAAATGATCACTAATTAAAAATCGAGACCCCTTTCCATATTCATATTTCCTTATGCTATTTTTTATTAAGAAGTCTTCAACTGCCCTATCTATTATTATTATATTGGCCAAGGGTTCTTCCTTTGACCCATCTGGTGAACCAATCAACGTAATAAAGAGAAATTTAAGGTGTCTTATTGATGGTGGTAGGTCTAAGGATATTCGTTCTTAAGCAAAAATGATTTTGCTTGGTACCACAAAGTAGTCAACAAGCAAATGATGTAGGTTGGTACCTTTGACACTTATGATATTTTGTTGTATTTAATTATTTAATATTAATTATTAATAAAAATTATGAATAATTTAATTTCGTACTTATGACCTTATGGTCCAGTTGTGCCTCGAAGATGTATATGACCCGATAAAATAAAATACATAATTATGTATTGTAATTCTATCTATTTATATATTATAAATGTATTCCCTATTTATATATTCTATTTAATATTAATTAATATTTAATTTTCATTTTTAACTATATTGTAATTAATATAATGATATATGAATATATAGATAATAGATAAATTTTTTCATATCTTATTTATCGTATTATTCTATTTAATCATATTATATATATTTTCTATATTATGTAGACTTCCTTCTCGCATTCTATCAAACTAATTATATTTTTGAATTTTGTTTGTGAAATTTTTAAATATGCGGTCGGAACACATGAGACAAATGACAAAAGCATAACGTAATCTTATTTTTTTTTTATATATATATATATATATATATAAAATCTTAACTTAATTATCTAAACCCACCCGTTTGAACTCTCTCATTAAATATGTAGCCGGTTTGAACTCTCTAATTAAAAATGTTCACAAACTTAGCACCACAACATTAAAAATTCAAATAAAAGTGAACTTGCTTGTTTGAATTTGTATAATTGTATAAATTATATTTATTAATATGAAGGTTGAGCAATTATTACAACATTATTATTAAAAAAACAAATAGCTAAAACACAACTAAATATAAAATCAGGATAGGATATTAAGTATCACCCATTTCATAATTTATCAGACAAAATATTATCTATTATGGAAAATTAATTCGTGAAACTCCGATTTGTATGGATCAATGTAATGGACACATTAGACTTAATCTTATAAATCAAGGACAAATTTATAAACAATTACAAAAAATTTTTGAACATAAACGTGATAAAATTGGTTATATTCATCTTTTTACTATTCAGATTTTATTAAAATCTACATTTCAAGAAGGTATTGATTTACCAATTAGATTAGCAATTATAGATGAAAGATTAACTGAACTAAATGAACAAGTGATTGGAACTATAAACGATAATTTAGCCTATGGAAAAATTAAATTTAATCTAGATTAAACCATTACAATCACATAATTTAGATGAAACAATTTTCTTTTTAATTCCACTCCACCGTATTTTCAAAAGGGTGTTAAAAGTCATTTTTAGGAAGTAGGATGCAAAGAATTTTGAGTATCGTTAAACTTTCAAATAAGTAATTTAGAAACAATCTCTTTATTAATTAGAGGTAAAATTATATATAATTGAATTTTTTCAAATTTTGAATTTTGTTATTGATATTAAACTATCAAACAAGGGGAAAAAAATTTGAGCTCATATGAATCATTTCTCTCGAGAGTTGTTCTTTGATTACACAAATTTGATTTTAAAGTTAAACCACTTAAAAATATTAACCAACTGAAAAAGAAAATTACAAAATTGAGAGATGCAATTGTGTACATCAAAATTTACAGTAGCGTACACGTCAGATGAACTCATGAAAAGGAGGGCGACATGGGGCATCGCATCACAATGAAAATGTGGGAAAGATTCTGACGATGACTTATCAAATAAAACCCCCTTTAATAGCTTAGAAAAGGCGAAACAAGATATGTGCTTCTCAAAAGAACGTTTACCGACGGTACTAGATAGGAAAGTGACACGAACGCTCTCTCTCTATTGGACTGTGTGGAACAAAAACGAAGAAACTAAAAAGGAGATGTGGAAAAACATTAGAATCCGAAGTCAGGGAATCGTACTACTGCAACGGATTACGGACTACGGAGGGATTATTTTCACAACCTCCCGGTAATTGCGCCTTTACAACTTTCCCCTGCTTTACTTGCTTCTTCTTTCTTTGAAAATATAAAACTTATTTTATATAAACTATATTCTTCTTTATAATGAACCAGGCATACCACATATATATCGTTTGATTTTGATAAATAAATAAATCGTGTACCACAAGTTTTCTAATATAGAGAGAGTTTGAATGACATGCAGATCTCTCGATTGCAAATTTGAGCACTCAAATACAATTTCTAAATTATAAGATTAAACAATAAACGCAATATAATGATGGAAAGATAAAAGTTTTGGTAATCTACATTTCATGGCATCAACAAGAATCAAAGCTTAATACGAATAGACCCTAATTTGGTAGTTTATGGCCTAATATCCATTCTCAGCCATTTCACGTAAAATACATCGGAGAAAGGACAGAAAAAGAAAAGAATACAAGAATGGGATGATATATTAAACTTCCCAATGAAAAATGAGACCTACTTCTTGATATTCCTAGCTCAATTCCTCATTAATTTTAGCTTAATACAAATTTCCCTTTTTCTGTCTCTGCTTCTCAAACTCTCTTATTGTTATTGTAAGCTCCTCCTCTAGAATTTATTTTCTCAACTTTCATTTTGACTCACTATATATGTTTCTTGAAAAGAAAGAAAGGAAAGTGAAAACTGAAAAGGCGGATAAAATTAGTAATCCGTACAAAAATTAAACAAAAGGGACAGGGGAGATAAACAAACTCGGTTTCGTCATGTACGCAAAGCATGTATCATACCATACCCTACCTTACCGGCTTGGCTTTCCATTACCCCATCGAAATACAAGAACTCGTTTCACATAGAAAAATACAAATAATTAAATTATAAATTAATATTAACTTAATTGTACGGTACCTGGCAAGTACTACTACCTGTACCTCTTAACCTCCCCTGTCATCACCTTTCCGTGCAATGCCACTCCTCTCTCCTTTCTTTATTCCTTTTCTTCTCCTTTATGTATGCCACTACTCATAAATCTCCTTCGCCATCATCACGCAAACACTCCACTCCTCCTCTCTCTCTCTCTCTCCTTTTTCTGTCTCTACAATTCTCACCTTTAACGTTACCAAGACTCAATCTTTTCATTCTCAAAGCTATTTACTTACCTAGATTCCGTCTGGGTCTCCTCCAAAATCTTTGAATTTGGTGTCTTCTGCTTAGTCTCCTGAAATCAATCTAATGAAGCAGCTAATTCGCCGCCTTTCTCGGGTCGCTGACTCGTCCCAGTACAGCCTCCTCCGATCGGAGACACAGACGCCGCATCCCCGATCGATGCGCCGATCGGAAACGTCAAAGCTTGCTCGTAGAGCTAGGGGAGCTACGCCGGTGCCGGAGGGCCACGTGCCGGTGTACGTTGGCGACGAGATGGAGAGATTCGTCGTGACAGCGGAGCTCCTGAACCATCCCGTTTTTGTGAATCTGCTCGAAAAGTCGGCTCAAGAGTATGGCTACGAACAGAAAGGTGTTCTGCGAATCCCCTGTCACGTTCTGGTCTTCGAACGTCTCATGGAAGCTCTCCGTCTTGGCCTCGAGTCTCGTGACATTGAGGATATTCTTGGGTTTTCGTTGTTCGCCTAGCAGTTTTTCTAAGTAGGCCTTTCTTTTGGTTTAGTTTTTCAAGTTTAGATCTTTGGAGAATACAATAGAAAGAAGTCACGAGTTGGGAGATCGTTGTAAAGGTTTTTCTGTTTCTGTATATTCACCTTCTTGCGATCTCCGAGGAATGACAACAGTCAAAGAAAGTGAAGGCAGACAATGATTTTTAGGGGATTTAACACTTTTGTGTGTCCCTTTGTTATACAAAGAGACTGAGACTGAAACAGAATAGATTTTTCTGTCATTTCTGTATTCGGACTGTTGGGTCACTAGAAAAAAAACAAAACCTCTTCTTATAACAAGTCTGATACTGCTGCACTAATTCTCCTTGAAACTCACAATTTCAGACTTTAAAGTTGTTAATCAGTCGGCCATCTCTTGCTAGTAATGAAGTAGCGAAATAAAGCAGAGTGCTGGAAGCGGAAGTTTTCTAATTCTTAGGCAGATATGTGTATTAACTTTCTGTGTACCCTGTTTTTTGGTACAGTTGTCTGTACGTAGCTTCTTTGATGCAACACGTCTCATTCATATACGAAGCATAGCAGAAGATCCCTAACCTCTCTATTCTTGCTTCTGTTTTTTCGGTCTTGGGCTTCTGTTTATTAGTAAGATTTAACTGAGACGAATTGGATTATAACGAAGTAGTCTTTTTCTTTCACTACCCTCAAATCCAAACATATCAGAAATATTAATAAAGTTGAGTAACAATTTTCCAACAATAAGGGTAAATCTGGAGATTCAATGGCTATGTACTAGATGATGGTTAACTATCAACTGGAAGGTTTTAGTGACAGGAAGGCAAAGGAATAATGTTGAGGGGAGGTCCTAATGCTACAAAGACAATAATAGACGCTTTGATTTGGATGTATGTGAGCGGTTGATTATAGTTTTGCAGATTAGTTGATGCTCTCTATCGTGATGTCTTATTTGGTGGTCTCTGCTGGGAACCACCGCTATCTCTGGTGGGCCTCACAAGCTGTCTCCAAGAATTTCACTTGTTTATGTAATTATATAAAGAAACAGATCCTGATGCATTTCCATGTTAGGGGTTTTTTTGCCGGCCAGGAGCGTCCACCTTCCCTTTTCATTGGGTCCATAGTGCGTTGAACTGGTTTAATTGGAGTCATCGATTGCGGAGAAACGAAAATCTGCGTGGATTGTGCAATGTAGATAGTGCACATGTTCATAGAGCAGTCCACGGTGAAAGAAGAAATATCGTGAAATCAGCACGGGCCTGCTCTCGTTACATCAAAGAGAAAAATAGAAACAGATTTCTTTGTTTAATTGGCGGAAATAATGTCCTTAATAAGAATCTTATCTGAGAGATTACATGGTCGAATCTTAATGAGGAATGCTGCATTATTATAGTCGATACTTGATTATTTGTAACAATATTAAATTAATTAATTTATATAATGATAAAAAATATATAAATATTAATCATATTACATAAAGGAGAGTATTATTATTAACCAAAAATTATAATTCTAAATATAAATAATATAATCATTAGGGTTCAGTTAACATAGTTATATATAAATAATATAATCATTAGGGTTTAATTAACATAGTTATATATATATCAAATATAAAGAATTAATATATCATGAATTAAAATGTAACTCTTAAAACCCATCTAAGGACAAGAATATTCTTGATTTAAGTTTTTTTTCAGACAATCCAACTTTCTAGATCGTGTTCAAAATGCTTGGGATGCCAATTTTTAGTTTTATCAAATGTCTTAAATTCATTAAAAAGAGATTAAATGTCTTAATTTCTCTTCAATTGACAACCTAGATATGCTTGGCAAAATAGTCCCATCCAATTCAATTCAGCTTAACCTGATTCAAAGTTATTGTATTCAATTTGAGTTAATCAAAATCTGGTTCAATTTTTTAAAATTTTTGAATTTTGGGTTGGACATTACCTATAATGAAACAAAGTAATTTTGTTAAAAAATGAAATGATGCCCTTTCCTTAATAATAAACTAATCTTCCTCTTCTTTAACCTTGTATTTATTGTTAGGTCTACCAAATTCATCTCATTTAGAAATGGTAATGGGTCAGATCGAGCTCAGCCTAACCTAAGAATATTTTTTAAAACTTGAGTATGATCTAAAGCCTGATTAAGCTTATGAAGATTGGCTTGAGCCTAAATCTGATTGAGCTTCGAACAACCTAATGCCTAATTAAGCTTGGACAGTTTAAGCCAAACTTAAGCCTAATTAGACTTTAATTGGAATAAAACTAACTGGGTCAGATTAAACCTAAAACTATAACTCTTCTAGAGAAATATTAAGTGATCCAAACCTATTTAGGTCAGTTAAGCCTAAAAGCTTGACCCTTTTAAAAAATAATAATTGTTCTAAAGCTTAATTAGGACAAATCAAGCTCAAAGTCTCAACTCTTTGAATATGTGATTGAAGTAAAGACCTAAATGCTTTATTTATAAAATCACATTCCTCTAACTTTCTTTTCACTTTCAATATTTCAACTGGGTAAAGTTAAGTCCAATGGCCCAATCCTTTAAAAATTTATATAATTGAGGAATCAAATGCTTTATTTATAGAGTTATGTTCCTCTAACTTTTCTTTGCACTTACAATATAGGAATTGAGAAGTAATCACAACATTTAAAAGATTGGGCTATTGGAATTAGCTTTACCTAATTGAACTTTGTACTCTTCATCTTAAATCTCCTTTATTATTAAAGAAATATTTTTTAAAAATAAAGCAATACTATTTTTAACTTAGTATGTGTTTAGGCTTTGCGTCGAGTAGGCTATAGAGCTTGAGCTTAAGCTTAGCCTTAAAAATCAAAACTTTTTATAAAAAAATTCAATTAACTTGGATTGAACCTATTGACTTCAAGTTGGATAGAACAGGAGTGGGCCGAACCCACACTATTTTGCCATCCTTAATCTTATTCTTTCTCTGCCTCTCTTTCACTTTTGAGTTGAAGGCTTTGGTTTTTGGCTCTTAGTTCGTCTACGTTTCACTATCAGTTGACATCAATTAGATAGTTGTTCATTTATTCATCTAGCATCATTTACCCATTCGTTGGTTCCTTTTTTCATGCATTGAGTTCCAAGTAATTACCTCCAAAGATTGCACCCTTGACAATATATTAAGATACAATTCTTCTCTCTCTTACACATTATTGTAATGTTCACGTGATAGTGAACATGAAAGTGGATATTTAACAAATAGGGCAAAATTGTTGATGGGATAAGTTTAGAGAAAAGTCACTCATCCATCTAAGGGTTAGATGGAATAAAACAATTGTTATGATTAATAAGTCCATTTATTTAATGTATTCTAGCTAATGCAACATGCTGACATGTATCGGCATGTTTTAATAGAGTTGTAGTCTTGCCCTGTCAGATATAACTTAAAATTTTCATGAATATTTTATCCTTACAAAGCATATTTTTCTATTTGACCTGGTTTTCTACTATCTACATTTAGTAGTTCAACCATATTATAATAGAGAATTTATTAGATATGTTGAGGAATGAGAATGATATGGTGTTGAATTTGTTAGGGTCAATTAACATGGCTTATTAAAGGCTTCATTTTCTCACTTATTTCCGTAGACAATCGTTTTTCATTTTTAATTCTTTAGTTATGCATATCCCATGTGTGTCCTTGTGTTTCTACATTAATTTTTTTAGACAAATTCATCATACAATGTTTCAATTAGACTTAAAGCATGGAATTAATGTCTACTCTATTTTGAGTCCAATCATATTAGTTCTCTGCCATTAGCTATTGATTCAATTAATTACATTTGTAAAATATTTACAAAACGTCATTCTATCTTGGCCAAGGATTTCCTGAATCAATATTAATCAAGAACAACAGAACATATCCCTAATTACTTTACAATGATGAATCATATCTTGATCACTCAACTATTCCCATGTGGTTCATGCTACATCTAATGTGTAGCACCCCACTTTCACCTAGCATGTACCCGTACATCTTAAGGACATTCGGGTACATGCCCAGTGAAAGTAGCGTGCTAGAGCAGTCACATTCCTTTATATGGCATCATACAGAATAACACAATATATAAAGATCAATTTCCTTATTTCATTTATAAAACATAATACACTGTAGCCCTTCATACATCATTCATAATTATACAATGTCAAAAATTCATAAGATTTTACTACTCTCACTACGTGTTCTACATGATATGAGACCTATACAAAAAAATTCTAACTAAGCTCTGCAATCTCAACTAACCGACCTTTGAGCCATATCTTGATGTCTAAAAGCTAGAACTAGACTTCTTCTAGAACATCTTATAAGCTAAGTCTACTCTCTTGTACTTGAAAAGCCACGTTGCAATTTTGATGAGTTTTGCGATCTCAGTGAGCAAGCCATCATCGATTTGCTCACTTATATCAATCAAAGGATAAGTCACATTTCAATTTACAGACATTCCACATAATCACATTTTGCATATTATTTCACATTTCAGTTTAGAATAATTCAGACAATTAACTTCAATAAATCATATAATACACATGACAAATTGTATATGCAATTGCTTATGAGACTTTACTTTCATTGTTAATTATTGTGACTGAGTATATTTTTAACTGTCCCATATCTATTGTAGATACCGGGCTCATTGATAACTGCCCCATGTTTGTTGGAGATACCATGCTCATTTTACATAGTGAGCCTGTGGCTCTTATACACATTTTGAGCTTAAGCTCTTTTTCACTGGCAACTCCAGTCACAATTGCCTTTATTTGATCATGCATATTATGTAATGAGATGCATGAATTCACATATATGCAGTCAATCACTTTCATTCAATAAACACATTCACTTTTCACTTTTTTTTTCATCAGACATAAGTCTGACATTTAATAACTTGGTTGAGAACACTTATTTCTTTCAAATTCACATTCAATGAAGCACTTCCAATATGATCTCAGTTATCAAACGCCTCAGACCATTAATGTCCGGAATTATCACATTTAGATTATTCATAATTCAATAACTGAAATTAAGCAATACAATCATTATTAGTGAGGAACATCTAGGTTGCCCACACACATTTGCACATTACTAATTTGCACAATCATATTAATACTTAATCATAAACATATGTATATGTGTTATGTAGAATGTATGCTTAATTTGACTATTCAGCGTATATTTCCTTAAATCACTTCTTATAATCATTTAACATCATCATTCAATCATTCATTTATACCTAATACACCTTACTCACTTTAATCACCTAATCCATCATCA